>LBNU01016950.1:1414-39277 GCA_014162995.1 Artemisia annua | reverse complement strand
AGCTGTTGGAAATATGGTTATGGATTAATACGTAAATGTCTAGAATCGAACGCGAGACCTCGGGATTGCACACATTGCAAATGAGTATTAAGGAAAAATAATAAATATATATTTATATTTATTATTAGACACAAGTACTTAACGGACGTTAGTGTTTACCGTTAAATGACTAACGACCGTTAGACGAAGATAAGGAAAGTGTGTGTTTTATGTAATATGGTAACCAAGAAAGATCTAGAACCTCCCTTGGGTAGCATGGGGCGGCCAAACCTCCTAAGGAGGTTAGGGTTCTTTGCTTGGTGACCAAGTTACTTAAACACTATATAAACAAACCTTAGGTTCAATTGTTTTTCACCTCTTGAACACACAATTATCCCTAAATTGTTTTCTCATTCTCTTCTTCTTCTTGCCAATCGTACATCCCTTCACAAAGGGTTGTGGGATCGATTTTGTTAACTAAAATCATTCTTGTGTAGTTTCTTGCAAAACCTTAATACGGTTTAATTTGTGTGTACAAGAACGAGGTAACAACACACTATTGTTGTTATCAAGAGATCGAATAACAAAAAGGTAAGGGGTTATTCATAGATCTATATAAACCCTAATTAGGGTTCATCACTTGTTCATCCATTAATCAAGAATCGCATACGGTACGTTTACTATTTATGTTTTAGTTAACTTTTATTTGTTATACGTGATCCTACGCTTCCACATCTTGTGCTACTTGATATTAGTAATTATATATGATAGTCATGATTATAAAATTTTAACAGTGGCATCACGAGCCATGTATAACATGTAATTGCTTACTAAAACCAATATAAAACGTTTCTTTGATTGTTTTATATTGACATGTTATTGTTTCTAGGGTTTTTCTTTAAATTTTTGTGAAAAATTAAAAACCCTAACCCTAATTTATGGGGGGGTCGATTTATTAATTAGCCCTAATTAGGGTTTGTGGTTTAAATTAATTAATTTGATTAGTAATTAATTAGAAACCCTAGGTTTGTAACATGTTTTAGGGTTTTGTGTTTTGATTAATTTGATTAATAAAATTGGATAGAAACCCTAGGTTTGTTACATATTGATGTGCTATATGGTAATTGTTATGCATGAATCCATGACGAAACATGCATGTTAGTCATGGATTATTTATTATATGCAAGTATATGTTTTACATAATAATTAGATAGATCTAAAATTGGGGAAGACTCTAATTATAATTAAAATCAATTTGCTTGTTATGTGTTACACATTCTAAACCTAGAATTGTTTTAATTAGGGTTCTATCTAATTAAGCTTGCATGCGGCTATGTGTTTTCACCATCTTATTTATTTATTAGTTGATTATGTGTTTTCTTTTAAATTACTTGTTACGTGTTATGTGTTTATTCAATTGTAAGCAATAACAAGGGTAGTTTTTAAAAAGAAAAATTTAATTGGACTAATAATGGTGAAACCAAGTTTTGAGCTTTCATAAACGTTTAATTGATTGGTGCGACTGTACTTTAATGCCTTTCAAGGCTCAATGGCACACTATAAAGTGAGGTATAAGTTGGTTTCGCATTAAATTGTAACCTTAGAGAGACTCCATTCTGTCTCTACGCTCGCCTGTGTGTCATCTTGAAACATTATTGTACGAAGCACCTTAAGGCAATGTTGTAAGTTTCTCAACGCCTCAATTAAATCTTTAATGATCATGCTCGCGTTAATGAATTGGATTTATAAAAATTGTTTTGTAAAACTTTATGTCATAAAGATGAGTGCATGCATCTTTATACATGTTTTTGACACATCAAAAACTAAATACCCTAAAATTTAAGTCACATGCCATCTAACTATAAGGAACACTTGAAGTTAATTTTGGGTATGCGTGAGACCTGGACCAAGATTAATGACAAGGTAAATTTCCGAGTGTGCGTGAGACCACACATGGAGAATTTGCAGTTTCTAAGTTAGACGACTTAAGTAAGTTGATGCGTGAGACCTAGAGCTTACGGCATGAGATGGGATGAAACATGCTTACATTGCAAATTGATGAATCAATTTGATGTAAATCCCATAATTTTCTAGGAATTGGAAAACTTGTTTGCCAATTATTGTTCGACAGATTACCATCTTTTATAAAGATTCACTATATGGCAGATCAACTGACGTAGTGAAATTATGAAAAGTTGGATCCTAGGTTTTCAAGAAAATTATTTGGTTATATTATATTTCCATGGGTATTATATTTTCTTGAAACATGTATTATCGAAAATACTAAAATTGAATTTTGCAAATTCTTTTAAATGTATTTATGCAACATTGAACCGTAAACATAAGTTATCCTTTTCACAAGTAAATTGATCTATACCCGTATGGGTTTTTGGTTAGGATCAAATTTACGAAAAGAATAAATATAGTCTTCTTTCCATATAGAGAAGTGTGAGACTTAATCCTAATCCTTTTCATGAATGAGAAAGGTATAATAGGATAATTAGAATTGTTTATTTTCTAAATAAATAACTCATAGCAATCTTTAATAGTAAGATGATTTGCACTTTATGAGTTATTAAAATAGAAACTAGACAAATTACCGCAAAATGGTAAAAGACAAACTAGCAATTTTATCTAGTTGTTTTGTTTTGACCATTTAAAGATACTACATACAATTGTTGGTATGATAGATCTATTCAGGAAGAAATTGCATGCCCAGTTTTTTCAAGTTAATAGTTTGGAATGTGATGAATCACATTTACATAGTAGAATACATTCTTTTAGAACCTATATAATTGTTGGAATGGGTTTTTCTCAAAAGATGTAGGAAAGTAAATAGTACACTAATTCCTTTCACTGATTAATGAAACATTTACAATGTTGTCAAATTCAGTGGGAGTATTGTGTGCCTATTACTGAATAAGGGATTATTGTAATGTTCTCTAATTCAGTGGGAGTTATAAGACTTTTGTCTTGATTGTATATCTCAGATTATCTTTTGTATATCTCAAGATAATTACTTTCCAAAATATAGACATTAATATTTTCAAGGATAGTCATGTACGTTTCCTTGATTGATTGAATGACTCTATATCTACTAGTTATGTTAACATAATGACACAAATCATATTGTTCACAATAACAAACGCGTGCGTGTTGTTTATGTGGTACTTGATGTTGTTCCATGCACAAGTGGGAGAAATCTTGATTGTGTGCAAGGTACAACACATAGTAATATGATTTAAAGGATTCTCTTAACTGCAAAGTAAGAGATTATAGTTCTAATATGATTAATACATCTAATCTAAGAAACACTTGGTGTTGAAATTTAGTAAACGTGAGACGCAGACTAAATTCCAACAACAAGGTGAATTTCCATGTATGCGTGAGACCTACATGGATAATTTACTGTTTCTAAATTAGACATCTATTAGAACATGTGTCAATATGATAACAAGACAACTTCAAATATTTATGTATTATTGGAATGACATAAATGCATGAAGTAATATAATACTACTTCAATAATTATGTATTCTTAGAATGACATAAATAAATGAAGTAGTGAGTTAACTTGAAAATATTATTGAAACCAAATGATGGTGTTCATGATTACTTTAATTATACATGTTTATATTGTATTCTATAATTATAAACATGAAGTCTTTTAAGTATTACAAGACTTATAATAAAGTAAGACGTTAACTTGTTATGGTCTTTTAATTAAGACATATACAAGAAGTCATTGAGTTGATCAATGATTAATAACGTGTAATGGGATTATAACAGTTTATGTCTTCTTATAGAAACATGAACAAGAAGTAACTTGATTAATAAGTACTTAGGTTATAAAGCATGCAAAGTGGCTTGGAAATTCTATTTTATCATTAAGCTGATTTAGTTGGTAAATAGACAAGCTAAAAGATATAAGTTTATCTTTCATATTGATAGATTGTCTGACAATGTGAGTCCTAATAAAATACCACAAATTTATGGTATGTTCGGTTAGGAGAATCAAACTTTATTGTTATTGTTTGATTAAAGATAACTATAACTTCTTTCTTCCAAAAGTTATCAAGGTTAGAAAATTGAGTATGAATTTAATATACTCAATTAGACTCCTAGAAGATTTATAAGACATCCTGGAATGTGATGAATCACATTAAGTCTTAAAATTGAAGTTCAGAATTTGTTAAGATACTTATGTGAAAGTTATTAACAAAGCATGTCAGGAACTCTCAATGTGTATTTGTAATATCCCAAAAAGAGAAAATTGGATTGTTGCTCTTATTGCTAAGTATTTATAGATAGTCTATAGATTACTAAAGGCAAGTGGGAGTTTATTACAAAATACATAATCTTCTAAAAACACACTAGTAAAGATCATGATGAGGCTTAACATGTAAATGATAAACCTCATGATGATGGAATTATCATTCATAGATCCACTTGGATATCTCAGGTATTTGATTAATATGCTGGGAATTATATGATGAAGTATTACCAAATAATGGATTGGGTAAACTACTCATACTATGAATGTTATAGATGCTGTTCATAAAGATATTCAAATTTTACAAATTTGGTTTATCTTAATTCTTAATAGTTAGAGAATGATGATGAGTTTATTCAAAGATAATGTAACCCTAGTGGTTTAAATCTTTGTTAAAACTCATATGGACAAAATTGTATACATATTTTAATGTATGTCTTATGACAAGATTATTAATCATATTTAAGCAATTAACTATGATTGAATACTCTTTCCTAAGCACATTAAAAATACAAAGATGGTAATTGTCATATTTATATGAATATGAAATTTGACAATGAATATCAAAACTCTTTCTTGAATGATTACTTGAGCGAGGACGATAAGTAATCAAAGGGAGTTTATGAATTCAAATAAATCTTTGGAAGTATACAAAGCGCAATAATCCATGAATGGATAATGCATGCATCTAGGAGATTACTCTTATGATTAATTGTTAAATCAATGTTTTGATTTATAATTGGAATAAGGTAATTTCTAAGTATTCCTGAAAGCTAGTGGGAGTATTATGTTTGATTTACTAAATCATATATGTTGTATAACATATAAGAAGTAAAATTCCATATAAGTAAAATGTTAAGTCTTATTGGAATGAAAATTTACTTAGATGATTTAGAAAATAAAACATACAACCTTGGAACAAGAGTTTATTGTTTAATAAACTTGTGCGGTAAATAAATCTAATAGAATATGATATATCATTTTGAAAGACTAAATATATATATATATTTGTAAAGATATAGCATGAATAAAATCTAAGTATGACTGAAGGATTTTCGTGTATATCATTTTATTGTTGTATCATGCTCAATGATTCGACAATATTTGATATCCAATCAAAGTTATTATATAACTTGTGTAATGAATATTCTAATGGAATATGTTTGGTCTTAGAATAACGATCCTCAACCTGGAACTGCTCCTAAATTCTAAGTATATACAATATAGCAAATTGTTGCGTAATTGTTATAGCCGACAGTAAATCTTGAAAGATTGGAAGGCATCAAAATTACACAATGGATATTAAGTTTACGGGATTTTAAAGAGCATATTGTAGTTTTAATACAATGATGCTAGTTTAATTGAGATGACACTCAATACTAGTCATGGTAGGATTTTATCCTTGTTAATGGCCATGTGAACTAGTTGTGCTCGACTAAGAGCATAGTTGCATTATACATTAAAGAATTAGAATACTTTAAACTTTAAAATGTTTGAAAGTTTGATTGTCATAAATTGATGGTTGAGGATATCACATCATTTATGAAATATTGTGTGATTATATCAAGATAGTTGGATACACACATACAAGAATTTTGCTAATTAAATTCTTGAAATAAGTATTCTCAAAATTATTATAGATCAAAGTTAGTTGATTTATGCCTAGTCAACAAGTATGATTGACATGACTTGAGGCATAATTCATTAACTAGAATTATCATGCATTGATCTATTTTAGTATTTGGATAAAAGGATGTAATGTACGATTATTAATTTCCAATGAAATAAAGAATGGTTTGTTTATTTACATTGCTTTAATAATATATATCCTTGTTTTTGCATGTTTATATCCTTGAATAATTTTATTATTCTAAAACTGTCCATTGTTGGTTAATAATATGGGAATATTATTAAGGGAAGACAATTAAGGTATTCAATGAATTGGATATTGGACTTATCCCAAACTAAATGATTTTACTTATCTAAGTAAATCATAATTAGTTATCCTCAGACTTGAGATGCCAGATAAGTGTCATGAATGTAGTGCATTTCTGTGGAGCAATCTACCGCTATCCGTAACTGGTAGTTATAAGGGTTGTTTTCAGAAGTGTTGCAAAGTTCATGGGTTAGTCTTGTAGTCAAGATAGAATTTGTTCCTTCAAATTTGTTTTGAAGTTTAATACTATGGGCCACTCGTAGGATTGACAAAATGTTTGTGTGGCCACACCCAAAGTCTATCTGGAATACGTTCAGATGTTTTGGTAATTTTGTTCAATCATTGATAAACGAGAAACTGAATATTAATAAAGATTTATTTCTTTATTAATCAGAGTATTAGAAACAAAAGGATAATAATAACGATGAATCGTTAAGGGTTTTCCAGGAAACTCAGCTCGGTTTGAACTAGGGGTATTGGAGTGTTGCAAGACGCCGACCAATATCATTTTACTATTAATATATAACCAAGTGGGAGCTGTTGGAAATATGGTTATAGAATTAATACGTAAATGTCTAGAATCGAACACGAGACCTCGGGATTGCACACATTGCAAATGAGTATTAAGGAAAAATAATAAATGTATTTTTATATTTATTATTAGACACAAGTACTTAACGGACGTTAGTGTTTACCGTTAAATGACTAACGACCGTTAGACGAAAATAAGGAAAGAAGTGTTTATGTAAAATTAGGAAACAAGAAAAGTTCTAGAATCCCCTAAGGATTCTAAAACCGGTCGTGGGGTGCCATGGGGTATCCAAAACCCTAACTTGTTCCCTACTCTTCCTAATTAGTATATAAACAAATCTAGGGTCATTGTTTTCACATCCCTTTTGTGCACACAATTATCCCTAACTTTCTTTCTCTCTTTTCTTCCCTCAAACCGATCGTACAAACACCCTAGGGTATTTGTGGGTCGAATTTTGTAAACCAAAATTATTCTTGTGTAGTTTCTTGCAAAACCTTAATACGGTTTAATTTGTGTGTACAAGAACGAGGTAACAACACACTATTGTTGTTATCAAGAGATCGAATAACAAAAAGGTAAGGGGTTATTCATAGATCTACATAAACCCTAATTAGGGTTCATAACTTGTTCATTCTCAATCAAGAATTGCATAAGGTACGTTTACTATTTATGTTTTAGTTAACTTTTATGTGTTATACTAGATCCTATGCTTCCGCTATTATGTGCTACTTTGTATTAGTAATTTATTATGATAGTCATGATTATAAAATTCTAACAGTGGCATCACGAGCCATGTATAACATGTAATTGCTTACTAAAACCAATAAAAAACGTATCTTGATTGTTTTAGATAACATGTTATTGTTTTCTAGGGTTTTTCTTTAGTTTTTGTGAAAAATTAAAAAACCCTAACCCTAATTTAGGGGGGGTCGAAACTTCCATGAACCCTAATTAGGGTTTTGTGTCTTTAATTAATTAATTGTTAATTGATTAGAAACCCTAGGTTTGTAACATGTTTATGTGTACAACTTGGTAATTGGTTTGCATGAATCCATGACGAAACATGCATGTTAGTCATGGATTATTATTTATTATGTTTTATATGCAAGTATGTGATCCACAACGTAGTAATTAGATAGATCTAGAATTGGGGAAGACTCCAATTATAATTAAAATCAATTTACTTATGTGGTGTATTAATTAACCTAAGCTTACGCAATCGTTTAGGCGATGTATGTGGCTCACTTGTGCAAAGTGAAAGTTTTGGTTAATTATGCACATGATAACCTAGAATTGTTTTAATTAGGGTTTGATCTAATTAAGCTTGCATGCGGCTATGTGTTTTCACCTTGTTTATTTATTAGTTGATTGTATTGTTTTCTTTTAAATTACTTGTTAATTGTTATGTGTTTATTTAATTGTAAGCAATAACAAGGGTAGTTTTCAAAAGAAAAATTAAATTGGACTAATAATGGTGAAACATAGTTTTGAGTTTTCATAAACTTTTAATTGGTTGAGGTGACTGTTCTTTAACGTTTTCAAGGCTCAATGGCATACTATAAGGTGAGGCATAAGTTTGGTTTCGCATTAAATTGTGGCCTTAGAGAGACTCCATTCTGTCTCTACGCTCGCTTGTATGTCATCTTGGATTCCTTTTAGATCGAAGCCTCTTAGTGCAATGTTGTAATTCGCTCAACGCACCAATTAAAACTTTGATGATGCTCACTTTAATGAATTGGATTTATAAAAATTGTTTTGTAAAATTTATGTCATAAAGATGAGTGCATGCATCTTTATACATGTTTTTGACACATCAAAAACTAAATACCCTAAAATTTAAGTCACATGCCATCTAACTATAAGGAACACTTGAAGTTAATTTTGGGTATGCGTGAGACCTGGACCAAGATTAATGACAAGGTAAATTTCCGAGTGTGCGTGAGACCACACATGGAGAATTTGCAGTTTCTAAGTTAGACGACTTAAGTAAGTTGATGCGTGAGACCTAGAACTTACGGCATGAGATGGGATGAAACATGCTTACATTGCAAATTGATGAATCAATTTGATGTAAATCCCATAATGATCTAGGAATTGGAAAATTGTTTGCCAATTATTGTTCGACAGATTACCATCTTTTGTACTTTCATTACTAGCAGATCAACTGATGTAATGAAACTTATGAAAAGTTGGATCCTAGGTTTTCAAGAAAATTATTTGGTTATATGAATATTTCCATGGGTATTATATTTTCTTGAAAACATGTATTATCGAAAATACTAAAATTGAATTTTGCAAATTCTTTTAAATGTATTAATGCAACATTGAACCGTAAACATGAGTTATTCTTTTCACAAGTAAATTGATCTACACCCGTATGGGTTTTTGGTTAGGATCAACTTTACGAAAAGAATAAACATAGTCTTCTTTCCATATAGAGAAGTGTGAGACTTAATCCTAATCCTTTTCATGAATGAGAAAGGTATAATAGGATAATTAGAATTGTTTATTTTCTAAATAAATAACTCATAGCAATCTTTAATAGTAAGATGATTTGCACTTTATGAGTTATTAAAATAGAAACTAGACAAATTACCGCAAAATGGTAAAAGACAAACTAGCAATTTTATCTAGTTGTTTTGTTTTGACCATTTAAAGATACTACATACAATTGTTGGTATGATAGATCTATTCAGGAAGAAATTGCATGCCCAGTTTTTTCAAGTTAATAGTTTGGAATGTGATGAATCACATTTACATAGTAGAATACATTCTTTTAGAACCTATATAATTGTTGGAATGGGTTTTTCTCAAAAGATGTAGGAAAGTAAATAGTACACTAATTCCTTTCACTGATTAATGAAACATTTACAATGTTGTCAAATTCAGTGGGAGTATTGTGTGCCTATTACTGAATAAGGGATTATTGTAATGTTCTCTAATTCAGTGGGAGTTATAAGACTTTTGTCTTGATTGTATATCTCAGATTATCTTTTGTATATCTCAAGATAATTACTTTCCAAAATATAGACATTAATATTTTCAAGGATAGTCATGTACGTTTCCTTGATTGATTGAATGACTCTATATCTACTAGTTATGTTAACATAATGACACAAATCATATTGTTCACAATAACAAACGCGTGCGTGTTGTTTATGTGGTACTTGATGTTGTTCCATGCACAAGTGGGAGAAATCTTGATTGTGTGCAAGGTACAACACATAGTAATATGATTTAAAGGATTCTCTTAACTGCAAAGTAAGAGATTATAGTTCTAATATGATTAATACATCTAATCTAAGAAACACTTGGTGTTGAAATTTAGTAAACGTGAGACGCAGACTAAATTCCAACAACAAGGTGAATTTCCATGTATGCGTGAGACCTACATGGATAATTTACTGTTTCTAAATTAGACATCTATTAGAACATGTGTCAATATGATAACAAGACAACTTCAAATATTTATGTATTATTGGAATGACATAAATGCATGAAGTAATATAATACTACTTCAATAATTATGTATTCTTAGAATGACATAAATAAATGAAGTAGTGAGTTAACTTGAAAATATTATTGAAACCAAATGATGGTGTTCATGATTACTTTAATTATACATGTTTATATTGTATTCTATAGTTATAAACATGAAGTCTTTTAAGTATTACAAGACTTATAATAAAGTAAGACGTTAACTTGTTATGGTCTTTTAATTAAGACATATACAAGAAGTCATTGAGTTGATCAATGATTAATAACGTGTAATGGGATTATAACAGTTTATGTCTTCTTATAGAAACATGAACAAGAAGTAACTTGATTAATAAGTACTTAGGTTATAAAGCATGCAAAGTGGCTTGGAAATTCTATTTTATCATTAAGCTGATTTAGTTGGTAAATAGACACGCTATAAGATATAATTTTATCTTTCATATTGATAGATTATCTGACAATATGAGTCCTAATAAAATACCACAAGTTTATAGTATGTTTGGTTAGGAAAATCAAACTTTATTGTTATTGTTTGATTAAAGATAACTATAACTTCTTTCTTCTAAAAGTTATCAAGGTTAGAAAATTGAGTATGAATTTAATATACTCAATTAGACTCCTATAAGATTTATAAGACATCCTGGAATGTGATGAATCACATTAAGTCTTAAAATTGAAGTTCAGAATTTGTTAAGATACTTTATTAACAAAGCATGTCAGGAACTCTCAATGTGTATTTGTAATATCCAAAAAAAGAGAAAATTGGATTGTTGCTCTTATTGCTAATTATTTATAGATAGTCATAGATTACTAAAGGCAAGTAGGAGTTTATTACAAAATACATAATCTTCTAAAAACACACTAGTAAAGATCATGATGAGGCTTAACATGTAAATGATAAACCTCATGATAATGGAATTATCATTCATAGATCCACTTGGATATCTCAGGTATTTGATTAATATGCTGGGAATTATATGATGAAGTATTACCAAATAATGGATTGGGTAAACTACTCATACTATGAATGTTATAGATGCTGTTCATGAAGATATTCAAATTTTACAAATTTGGTTTATCTTAATTCTTAATAGTTAGAGAATAATGATGAGTTTATTCAAAGATAATGTAACCCTAGTGGTTAAAATCTTTGTTAAAACTCATATGGACAAAATTGTATACATATTTTAATGTATGTCATATGACAAGATTATTAATTATATTTAAGCAATTAACTATGATTGAATACTCTTTCCTAAGCACATTAAAAATACAAAGATGGTAATTGTCATATTTATATGAATATGAAATTTGACAATAAATATCAAAACTCTTTCTTGAATGATTCCTTGAGTGAGGACGATAAGTAATCAAAGGGAGTTTATGAATTCAAATAAATTTTTGGAAGTATACAAAGTGCAATAATCCATGAATGGATAATTTATGCATCTAGGAGATTACTCTTATGATTAATTGTTAAATCAATGTTTTGATTTATAATTGGAATAAGGTAATTTCTAAGTATTCCTGAAAGCTAGTGGGAGTATTATGTTTGATTTGCTAAATCACATATGTTGTATAACATATAAGAAGTAACATTCCATATAAGTAAAATGTTAAGTCTTATTGGAATGAAAATTTACTTAGATGATTTAGAAAATAAAACATACAACCTTGGAACAAGAGTTTATTGTTTAATAAACTTGTGCGGTAAATAAAATAGAATATGATATATCATTTTGAAAGACTAAATTGATATATATATTTGTAAAGATATAGCATGAATAAAATCTAAGTATGACTGAAGGATTTTCATGTATATCATTTTATTGTTGTATCATGCTCAATGATTCGACAATATTTGATATCCAATCAAAGTTATTATATAACTTGTGTAATGAATATTCTAATGGAATATGTTTGGTCTTAGAATAACGATCCTCAACCTGGAACTGCTCCTAAATTCTAAGTATATACAATATAGCAAATTGTTGCGTAATTGTTATAGCCGACAGTAAATCTTGAAAGATTGGAAGGCATCAAAATTACACAATGGATATTAAGTTTACGGGATTTTAAAGAGCATATTGTAGTTTTAATACAATGATGCTAGTTTAATTGAGATGACACTCAATACTAGTCATGGTAGGATTTTATCCTTGTTAATGGCCATGTGAACTAGTTGTGCTCAACTAAGAGCATAGTTGCATTATACATTAAAGAATTAGAATACTTTAAACTTTAAAGTGTTTGAAAGTTTGATTGTCATAAATTGGTGGTTGAGGATATCACACCATTTATGAAATATTATGTGGATATATCAAATAATTGGATATACACATAAAAGAATTTTGATAATTAAATTCTTGAAATAAGTATTCTCAAAATTATTATAGATCAAAGTTAGTTGATTTATGCCTAGTCAACAAGTATGATTGACATGACTTGAGGCATAATTCATTAACTAGAATTATCATGCATTGATCTATTTTAGTATTTGGATAAAAGGATGTAATGTACGATTATTAATTTCCAATGAAATAAAGAATGGTTTGTTTATTTACATTGCTTTAATAATATATATCCTTGTTTTTGCATGTTTATATCCTTGAATAATTTCATTATTCTAAAACTGTCCATTGTTGGTTAATAATATGGGAATATTATTAAGGGAAGACAATTAAGGTATTCAATGAATTGGATATTGGACTTATCCCAAACTAAATGATTTTACTTATCTAAGTAAATCATAATTAGTTATCCTCAGACTTGAGATGCCAGATAAGTGTCATGAATGTAGTGCATTTCTGTGGAGCAATCTACCGCTATCCGTAACTGGTAGTTATAAGGGTTGTTTTCAGAAGTGTTGCAAAGTTCATGGGTTAGTCTTGTAGTCAAGATAGAATTTGTTCCTTCAAATTTGTTTTGAAGTTTAATACTATGGGCCACTCGTAGGATTGACAAAATGTTTGTGTGGCCACACCCAAAGTCTATCTGGAATACGTTCAGATGTTTTGGTAATTTTGTTCAATCATTGATAAACGAGAAACTGAATATTAATAAAGATTTATTTCTTTATTAATCAGAGTATTAGAAACAAAAGGATAATAATAACGTTAAATCGTTAAGGGATTTCCAGGAAACTCAGCTCGGTTTGAACTAGGGGTATTGGAGTGTTGCAAGACGCCGACCAATATCATTTTACTATTAATAAATAACCAAGTGGGAGCTGTTGGAAATATGGTTATGGATTAATACGTAAATGTCTAGAATCGAACGCGAGACCTCGGGATTGCACACATTGCAAATGAGTATTAAGGAAAAATAATAAATATATATTTATATTTATTATTAGACACAAGTACTTAACGGATGTTAGTGTTTACCGTTAAATGACTAACGACCGTTAGACGAAGATAAGGAAAGTGTGTGTTTTATGTAATATGGTAACCAAGAAAGATCTAGAACCTCCCTTGGGTAGCATGGGGCGGCCAAACCTCCTAAGGAGGTTAGGGTTCTTTGCTTGGTGACCAAGTTACTTAAACACTATATAAACAAACCTTAGGTTCAATTGTTTTTCACCTCTTGAACACACAATTATCCCTAAATTGTTTTCTCCTTCTCTTCTTCTTCTTGCCAATCGTACATCCCTTCACAAAGGGTTGTGGGATCGATTTTGTTAACTAAAATCATTCTTGTGTAGTTTCTTGCAAAACCTTAATACGGTTTAATTTGTGTGTACAAGAACGAGGTAACAACACACTATTGTTGTTATCAAGAGATCGAATAACAAAAAGGTAAGGGGTTATTCATAGATCTATATAAACCCTAATTAGGGTTCATCACTTGTTCATCCATTAATCAAGAATCGCATATGGTACGTTTACTATTTATGTTTTAGTTAACTTTTATTTGTTATACGTGATCCTACGCTTCCGCATCTTGTGCTACTTGATATTAGTAATTATATATGATAGTCATGATTATAAAATTTTAACATTAGCGACATATCTCCTTTTGATGATGATTGTTTGATTTTTGTCATGTCTTTTCGAGCTTCGGTTGTTTTGTTCGACATCGTTTCATTATTGATCTTTGATTAGGTCTAACCCAGGAGTTAGATGGACTGTTAGGTGGATTAGTAGATTTGTTTCACTGGTTGAGATAGAGTATGATCATCCTGAGGGCATATTTATATGATGCTAGTATTATGACGTCTGGCCAGCGTGGTAATACTTACATCATATAACGTGCACTTGTTGTGTTCATAGGATGTCTTGAGAAGTGCCTTAGTGGAGACTTAGATTTCTATTTTCGTTTGCGACTATCTGCGAATAGTGAGACTTTAGGGCTCTTTCTATCTGTACGTTTGATCTTCCTTGTCGCCGTACGTTTTGATATGTTTGGATACGCTTCACGTGATTGTTTGACTTTTATGTTTTGACAAATCCAAAATTCCGTAGTAGAGCTTCCTGCCATTTAATGATATCGGTCAACTTATCTTCTATCTATATGAATTTGATTCGAGCCACACCTATGCTTTGCTATGTATACGCTCCTCACGTTCGATGAAATTGTTTCATGATGACCTGTTATGTGTTAAAGTATGAAGTTTTGGATTCTGAGAATCAAGATCTGTCGGTTTACGAAAATACCTTTGGAAGGTTGTTTTGATGACGAAACTGTTTGTAAATTTGAAGAGTTAAACTTTTATATGTCACCTTTATGAAGCTATTGTTCGATACATTCTCATCTGATCAGTTCAATTCCTTGTTCGCGGATGAAATATCCACCTAATCCTACGTCTTCCCGTGAATATCTTTTGAGGGAATACGATTGTCATCTGTTACGTTCGGTATGTGATTTTTTTTTATGTAAATTTTGTGTGATGTGCCTTCTCTGGGCGAAACCGAAACCATCTTTGAATCGTTAGTCTTAGAGAAACAAGATCACTCTCTTCGTTGAAATTTTAAGTCTAAATTTGTGCGAGTTAAACTACTCTTTTTTCTGTTCGTAGTTGGTGTACCTTCGTTTTGTTTCGCCACTTTACCTTTTTGAATTTTCGAGGATGAAAATTCTTTTGAGGGGGAGATAGTTGTAAAACCCACATTCCCTTAACATGATTAAATGACTAAAATACCCTCCATTTTGAAATTTTGAGAATTAAGTACGCTTACCAAACAAGCTCGGAAATCAAAAACGGTTATCGTACGATCACAAATATGAACTTGTAACTTCAATTAAATATTAATTGAGCTAATACAATATCATAAGTACTCAAGAATGTGAAAATTGGATTAAAATACAAGTATTGCATATTTCCTGACCTAAAGGGGTCCAAAACAAATAAAACTTGTACATAACCTTTAAAATAAATAACCATGACTATTCTAATTTATTTTATTTATTCAAAATTGGTAAAAATTGATCCCCCCCCCCTATTTGGCCAGTTCATACCAAAGGGTGGGATGGAAATCCCTTAAATTTTGCAATTTACCATTTTAAAATGCAACTACATCCCTAATTACTTTTAAACCTAAAATAAAATACATCTTCCTTCCCTGGACATTTGTTGTACGCCTCCACCATCATACACACTCACCTTTCACATCAAAAATATTGCTCTTGATCCTTGGTAATTATTCGTACGTGTTCGTGAGAAGATTTGGTGCACGTAGGGATCCGTTTGGAAGCATTTGAAGGCATTTATTCTTGTGGTTCCTCCTCTATTCGAACCATATATCATCTTTTAAGGGCTTGGTAATTCTTATTTTGATCCTTGATTATGTCCTTATGTTTCTTTCGTTACAATAATCATAATACGTGAAAACCAAAAAGATACGAATGGATCTATACATATATATGTAAATCGGCCCTATATACATTTGTGAAGAAAATGGATTAACTTTGATGATATGATGATGATAAAATGTTATAATGATGATATGATATGAATTAGATAATTAATTTGTTAATTATTGGATTAAAAGGGGTAAAGAAATTAGGGTTTATGTCGTTGTTGATTTGGGACAGATTTGTTAGTTGAATATGTATGCATCATCAAATGAGTTTGGTAAATGGGTAGTTCATAATTTTTGTTTGTAAACTCAATTCAAGGCCCTAATTAAGTGTTCCAATTGGTTTGGATGGGATTGAGGTTGATTTGGTTGCATTTTTTGAATTTTATGTCATGATATGCCAAAACTGTGATTGCAGAATTTATTTTCAGTCGTCGTTTATGATTTTTCATCTCCAAACCATAAGGAATTAGAAGCTCTCCTTTTACAGGACTTATAATTGGGTTATTTGTGACCTTCTGGAATTTGTTTGGATTTTTCTAAGGTGTTTAAATGGTGATGGTAAGTGCAAACTTTCTGCATGTTTGTGCAGTAAATTTTCTGGGTAGGTCTGAGAAAATGATTTTTCATTTGGAGCTACACTTAAAAATAAAATATGAAAAAATTCATGTAGACTCTCAAGACATATGTGCTTCTGTGAGAATTTTGGTGATTTTTATTTTAGGCTTTTGATACGTTTGAAAAATTCATTTAGTTGGCTAAATTCTGTTATAAAACCAGTCATTTTATATGCATGTGTCACATATATGTTTAATGTGTTATTTTGATGGTTTGGTGCCCTAATGCATGTTCCACATGGAGTGTGTTCTTAAATTTTGGGTTGACTAAATGGAGTACATACTTGGCCTAATTGGTAATTTTGTGATACTTGGTGGGCTTATGTGGTGATTTGGTTAATTATGTGGTTTATATGCTAAATTGATAACTAGAAGGGTTAAAATGTAAATATGGTAACTAGAAGGACTAAATATGTAAATATGGATAAGTGATGCATGTTTCGACCTAAATTAATCATGAGGGGCTGTTTGTGACATTTTGTATTGTTGTGGTGCTTATGTGATAATTATGTTAGTTAAGGATTTAAATATGTAAATGAGATAATTAAGGGATTTAAATGGAAACTTGGTAAGCTTAAGGGTTTGAAGTGTAATATTTGAGTATTTGACTTTCTTGACTTAAGTTGATGTGTTATATGTGTATGTGATCATATGTGACCCCTTAACTTGTGAAATTGACTCTTCTAACCCTAAAACATGTTCGGTGATTTTAAAAAACCCTAATTTCACAAAATCCCTATAAAATGGAATCCTTGATGTATATGAACATGGGAACTTGATAGTATGATGAAAATAACCTATAAGAATAGGTTAACATTCGGAAACTTACCAAATTTGGAATTCTGCTAATTATGGAAACCTGCCATTTATAGAATGTACTATTTATGGAAACCTTCTAAATAAGGAAACTTACTAAAAATAGAAAGTCTTCTAAAATGCTTAACCTACTTAAAGTGGGAAGTTACTAAATATGGAAAGTTACCTAAAATAGAAAGCTGCTACATTTGGAAAGCTACTAAAAATAGAAAGATAACTAAAAGAAGTAACTTGAGTTATTCGGACTCGTCTTGATTTGTATTCATTATCTTCTAGGTTCGGGAAGCGGGAGTGATCCTTCTCTCATTGTTTATTTGATTTTGCTTTTGCAATTGGACTGAGGTACAGATATTCCGCACTCTTTCTGTAAGAGTGCACATTTCCTCTCTCTTGACTTTCTCTTTGATTTGTTATCGTACTATGATTCCGTTTGATCTTGATTATGATTCTTCGTACTTGGCCCTATGATTGATGTGCTTCACCGGTATTTGCGATCCTATTGTTATTCGTTTGAACTCTTATGACCCATTTGATAACCTTTTGTGACCTTAACCTTTGTGAGACTTTGGATACCCTTTGGGATATTATAACGGAAGGTGAAATTTTCTTTTCTTAATTATGATATGGGAACATTTAAAAGAAAAACTATTTATAACGGCATTTTAATATGATTTAAGACCACTTATCTATGGGATTATATAAATTCATAAAGACAAATTTTGAAGAACATTTCATGAAAATCTTTATTAAAGATCATTTTATAAATGTCATCTTTTGGAAGATTGTTCTAAATGAGCTTTTGTTATAAACCTTCTTAAATTGAATTGTACTATGAGCCTTTTGTTAAACAAGTAATGGGAATCTGCTAATTTGAACTTTTGGTTTTAAACTCTCATTATGACCCTTTGATTATGAACTATGGGACTTTGGAACTTGGGATAGTGAACCTTGTGGATTGGGAACCTTGGCTTTGACCTCTCCATTTTGACCGTTGGTATTACACCTTTGATGATCCTTTGATATTTGACCCTTTGACAATGATCCTTTGATATTTGACCCTTTGATAATGATACTTTGATATTTGACCCTTTGATAATGATCCTTTGATATTTGACCCTTTGATGATTAATCCTTTGATATTGACCTTTTGCTTTTGAACCTTTGATTTTGAACTCTGATTTTGAACTCTGAACCTTTGACCTGAACCTTTGCTATGCACCTTGGATTATGATATTTTGATTTGACCTAGACTTTGTTAATTGATTTGCCTTTGACCCTTTAGTATTATACCCGAGCATTTTGTTTCCTAGTCATGAAGGTAACATGACCGTAGCATTGATGCACCAATGTCATGACTCCAGTGTGGTCGAGTGATGTTCCACACCTTCCCTTTGTTTGATCTGCAATTTGGTTAAGGTAGGGGCGTATGGATGCATCCTAGATTTGATTTGTTTTGATTTGATTTGCTACTACATTTGGTTTGTTGACTAGTGCTGTGTGCAATACACGCCTTTCACATTATTTGGGAGTTGATCACTCCATGGTTACTCTGATTTGCTACTACATCTGGTTTGGTGACTGGTGCTGTGTGCAATACACGCCTTTCACATTATTTTGGGAGTTGATCACTCCATGGTTACTATACTAAAGACTTTGTTTTGTTTTGTTTTGGCTCGTGGTAGAATGCTAATATAATCTAATCTTTGTCTTATTCTTATCATCATTATTATACCTTTTTTTTTCCCCAATGCAACCTATGATATTCTTTGTTCCTTATCTTTTGTTTCGTTTATATATATCTGTTCACTGGGCTTTTTAAGCTCAGCCGCATTTCTTTTCCTATGGCAGGTTTAGTAGGAAGCTGGGTTTGTGGATGAGAGGTCTTATTTTGGACTTAGAAGACTTCACCCTGATTAGCTATTGGCTGGACTTAGAGATGATTAGAAGTATTTGACGTTGGGCTTAGTATATTGTTTTGGGCTTAGTCCTTTGTTGTTGCTCTTTTGTATTTGTTTAGTTCTCCTTGTAATCATTGTATACTTTGTTTTGGAAATGTATCTCCGTTTCGCTTGTGTTCTGATTTGACTCCATAATGTTACACTTTAGCCCTTCTCGGGTTGGGGTGTTACAGCACGATTATTAACAATTCTATCATTCCTCTTACAGTACACTTTTATAGAAAGAATGGCCTATGAAAGCTGTTTAAACACACAATTACTTCGATCATGTCAAAAAAAGGTTACAATACTTTTAAAAAACAGGACTTATGATCATAGCTTATACATAGCACAGGACCGCAACTTATAATGTTTTTTCTAAAAAAATGAGGCTCAGATATGTAAGAATGTATCATAACAAAGAGGAAAAAACCGGCAATGCTGCGTAAATATGAATGCCCTGTAAGGACACAACTATTCACAAACTTTGAGTGACTTCACTCAAATAATAGATACCAAATAGAGTTATCATCACCTCCTCTAATAGATTTGTTAAATAAATAAATAACATCGTCGTTTTCAATCAAGATAAGGCTCAGATTTGTAGCCATTCAAAAAATAAGGATCAATCCGCCATGTCTGCAAACTTATTAAGCTGCGATGCTAAGATGCGGATAATTTAAAATTTGACTGAATACCTTCACAAGAATCCAAATTCCATCATCATAGCCACTTATAATCAATCACATCCTTGTTCTCATATACAACTTTACTCTATTATACATTTACTATGGGAAGCAACCCCAATTAGCAGGGCTCTAGAACGATGTCATATCCTTTTTTTCACACTTCACTTGGCAGCATACAATGCCGTGTGATGTGCATATGGGCTAGGTTTGTCAAACATTTCTCATCTGATGATAAAACTGATAAATGAGAATAATTATGAATTGTTGCTTTAATTCACTTTTAACTGCCTCTAATAGCTTTGGGGAAAAACAAAAACAGCTTCATTTTCAACCAAGATAAGGCTCAGATTTGTAACCACTTAAAAAATAAGGATCAAAACGCCATGACTGCATACTTCTTAAGCTGCCCTTCCAAGGTGCGGATAATCTAAAATTTGACCAAATCCATTCACAGCAATCCAAAGTCCATCATCATAGCCACTTATAATCAATCACATCCTCGTTTTCATATACAACTATACTCTTTTATACATTTACTGTGGGAAGCGATATCGTTTAACAAGGCTCCAAAAATACGTTGCATCGATATCGTTTAACAAGGCTCCAAAAATACGTTGCATCAGACTTTTTTACATTTCACTTGCCAGCATACGGTGTCATGTGATGTGCAGATGGGCCATGTTTCTCAAACATTTCACATCTGATGATGAAATTGTACAGCAAAAAATTAATCCAGTGGCCAAGAATTCCAATCATTATAGGGAAGTCAATGAAACGTAACCTGCCAAATGAACCAAACCTCTATCTAACAACCACATCATAACGACTATGAAAAAAAGAACTTCAAGCCGCATTGATAAGGCTCAGACTCGTAAACCATCAGAAAGGAATGATCAATCTGCTATGGTTGCAAAGTCATTAAGTTGCCCCGCCAAGATGCATAGAATATCACTTTTGTCTAAAGTCCAAAAAATAATTGAAGCCTAGTATCACAGCCTCTAACACTACTAATTTATACAAATATATATGTTTACGTGTCTTATATACATAGACCTTAAATAACACATGTACATCACATCAAACGATACACAAATTCCTCAGTATTGTATTATTCATTTACCGGGCGGGTGTTTCTAGAAAGTAAAAATCCACGACACCTCTGTATCTTACAAAACACGTTCACAATATCCATTATTTTTTAATGATGCTCATATTTGTAAACAGTCGAATAAAGAGGATCAGTCCGCCATGGCTGTAAAATTCATAAGTTCCCCCACCAAGACGCAGATTATCTCAACTTTGATCTAATTCCCCAAAACACATTTAAATATAATATAGTAACATGTAGCAATAATGTAAGAAATATACGGCATGGATGACAATGGCGAAGCGGACACGCCAGATTGTTTATGCAAAAGACGCGTTACCATGTCTTGTTTTTACCAAAAGGGTGTACCAGTCACCGCCATTTTTAAGCAACCCAAAAAGATGGTCTTTTGTCTTACACGATACCCGGACAGAAAACCGCCACCTGCCAAAGCACAATAGAGACCGAAAGGCGGAAGTTACGTTAAGCCAACCAAAAGCATAAAGTTCTAGTAAGATCTGCGTGTTTTGTGCATGAAGGTTGGTAAACCACAAAAGAGTATATACCTGATTTCTTTCAATAAAAAGAAAAGGAAAAGAACAAAACGGCATCGTTTTTAGAGAACATTATTTCCAAACATGAAACAACGTCATACCAGTCTATGTCATTCCAAAACCACAACGAACCAAGGTCCTGACTGTGAAACACTCAAGAAATAGTGAGGTTGCTTGATACAATGTTAAATAAAGTGACACAAACGACTTCGTTTTTTAACTACCTAAAGAAGAGAGCATGTTGATCCCAGTTAAGCACTTGATCTAATTCCGTAGCTTGTAAAGGTTTAATAATCTTAGATAAATCTAAAACTACTAAGTATAGAAACTGACATGAAACTTATCAAACACAATGCGGAATCTTGTATTTGATCTTAAGAAGAACTTTAATGATTGTAGCAGTAAACAAAGGACAAGATTGTTTCACACTAAACACTTCATTATATTAATACGAATACTCAAAAGTATTAGGGTTTTACAACCTTGAAGTTAATCGACTTTACTAATAACATGTATCTAACTCTATGCCCTAGGACCTCCTTTTATAGGCTAAGGAGTCCTAGTCGGCTTACAATGACATGTTATACAAGATAAATTATTAAAGAATCTTTACCATATTTATCTAACCGACTATACAAGTTTACCTCATAAGCAGTAGAAACTAAACACTCTAGCAGTTGTAACTTTACTCTAGCAGTCGTATTCTTCCAGCAGTAGTAACTCTTTACTAGCAGTAGTAACCATTGGTCTAGCAGTAGTAACTACTTAATGTATTTTCTTGAACATCTTCAACATCCCTAGCAGTAGTAAAATACATTAGCAGTTGCAGCAGCTACACTAGCAGTAGAAATATAGTTAGAGTATTTTCCATTTGAGCACATTGAGCATTTGTAATTATATGAGCAGTAGTTCTCCAAAACCCAACAGAGCGTTTAAATCGGTAAATGTATAATGTAAAACCCCCAAAATCGGGTCCAGCGGAAGCATACATGCATTAGGGTGCAACTATATTGGTATCACAACATAATGTACAAAGAATGGTTTTTATTTTATTCATTTAGAATAAAAGTTGTTATCAAAAGTATATAGTTTACATTTGATATAAAAGAAGTACGGAAATAGGCCCATAATTTAGTTAAAGCGGTCCCAATTAGTTATCAGAGTCTTCTATGACCGTGCCCCTTGCCAAGCGCCTCAAGAAATAAGCTAGCGTGATAAACCTGAGAATACATGCTAAAACGGGTCAGCTTACGCTGGTGAGTCCATAGAGTTTAGACACAAAACAATACACACGCGAGGGTAAACACACCAAGACAAACACTAGACGCTCACGAACATAAAATAAAGGTCCTATAGGTGCACACTATAGCTAATACTGCGCTAGCGGTCAATCTATTGCTTCTGCAGAAAAGTCGATAGAACCGCACTTGCAGCCCATTCTCATTCTACAATCATATCATAACATACTCATAATCATAACATAAACATCCCCACAATATAACCAATATCATAAACATACCGACACCATAACCCATATCACAAACATACCAATAATATAACCAATATCACTCACGCAACAACTCATAACAAAAACCAATATCATCACAATACCAAAGAAAAGACCAAATGGAAAAAAAGATAACGAAGAGTAAAACGAAGAGCATGTATTCTCCCCCAAAGAATAGAAAACGATAAAACAGGGGCTATGAACTCACCTGGGCCATAGAAATACAATAATACACGAAGGACACGACTGGCATCTAGAAGATCACAACAGCATCAAGAAGGCGGTACATCGGTAAGGAAACGGCGCGGTCTTCTATACGCAAAGCTTATCTTAATACCCGATCCTCAGCGACGAACTAAATCCTCCATAATCTAACCACTCCCAAGTAATACCCGTTCGTATGTCTCCAAATCTTCCGTTATCCATTTATTAGTGTTTGTGTTTGGTATCATTGTGTGTGAAGTGAGGACACGACATAGACTCAAGTGAACTCACGCCAAAGACTAAACAAGCAAAGTCGACAAGAAACGAGACAAGACTCAAAAAGTACTCACGCCAAGAGACGAACAACATACGACGTNCCACTCCCAAGTAATACCCGTTCGTATGTCTCCAAATCTTCCGTTATCCATTTATTAGTGTTTGTGTTTGGTATCATTGTGTGTGAAGTGAGGACACGACATAGACTCAAGTGAACTCACGCCAAAGACTAAACAAGCAAAGTCGACAAGAAACGAGACAAGACTCAAAAAGTACTCACGCCAAGAGACGAACAACATACGACGTTGACAAAAAACAATACAAAACTTAATACGAAACAATCGGGTCAAATTACATAATCCATCCAAATAAATCACACTTAAATGGCTACTAAGTCAACCTTATGGTCAAAGTCAACATCGAGTAACTAAGAGTTTAACAATGGAAATTGTATGAATTAATGAATACTTATCGTATTTGCTCATACGATAAGTTCAACAATTCTTTCAATATACTTGTTAATCTAAATTTAACTCATATCTAGTAAAGAGATGGTGAGTCGTAGGATGGGTCACCTATTAATATTTTCCCCCGACATGATTGTTAAACCCTAATTGGATTTAGTAACCCAATTAGTCTGTTAACTGTGTCAGATGGTTATATTAATGTTAACCAATCCGTAACTCGACATATACTAACACGAAACTCAATATCTCCTAAAAGTTAAGTTTCGATAAGCGTGCCCTTGAAACGATTAGTAACCCGTCCGTATTCACATTTAATCTTGTTTTGTTTATTATTTCTAATAACAGTTATTAGATAACGTTTTCGTTGTTATTTAACGATTCCGTATTAATTTAGAAATATTAACGCACGTTTATAACGTTGCTTAATATTTCTTATTAATCTTGAAAACGTTATATAACGTACTAACCGGCTTCTATTATTTATTATTATCATTATTAACTTATAAATATGAAATAACGATAATTAATCGTTACTAAATATTTGTAACCATTTAGCCATTATTATATTTTCACGGGTCACATTCATTTCAAGTCATGTTTATCACGGGTCAACTAGTCAACATCACATAATAAGTCTATTTTGGCTCGTCGAGGCCACACAAGACTAGAAAGTCTAGGTGATGCCTGACACGGCTCAAATCATCACAAGCATCACTAATCCTCCTAACCAATATCCGCAACACAATTACAACTTCAACATACGGTGGCCGTCAACGGCTCACCAACTAACCTATCTTCATCTACTATCTCACGGCACCATAACCACAACAACGCAACAACAACACAACTACAATCCCACTTACCGAAACCCAAGAGTAGAGCCGAGATTGAGGAGTCGGTTTTGTAGTTGTACAACGACTAGAGAACACAACAACAACTAGAACACAACAACAACTAGAACACAACAATAAGAACCTGGTGACAATGATAACACCACAACATTAACAAGAACCCATAACGACAGCAGAAACTCGACAACACAAGTCACCAACAAACCAAATCCGAATCCCCTAGTCCTCAGCTAAGAACACAAATACTAAACCCATTTCCAAATCCACTCCGTGACCATCCATAACCAAATACAAACACGACTCAACCCCACATGACTCGACTCTTAACCAAGACTCGACAACCAAGACACATATGGCCGTGAGCTCAAGCTCACGGCACGACCTGATTCGCGACACAAAACAACAACGAGAACGACACCAATAGATGAAAGTGATACCAAAAAACAATCCTTTCACGTTTAAATTATTATTATCTCGTTATATTATCAAACCCTCGAAACCCTAAGGTTTTGGGTTGAACCGAGGCACTACCACCTCACAAACGGCGAGATGACCTATTGGGGTCTTCGAATGAATTGAAAACAATAAAAGGGTTAAGAGTGGTGGAGATTCGAAGATGAATATGGACTGAAAATGGTGTTAGGGTGGTTTTCGTAGCGTGTGCCATACATCAAAAGATAAAGGAGGTCAAGATGTACAAGATAGTGGTGGCGGTGAGAGGAGGGTGGCGGCGGTGACCGGAGTTTGGCCGGAACAGAGGAGCGGCGCCGGAAAAATGAGAGGAGGAGGGAGATATGAAACCCTAAAATGATTATAACTTGGGTTTATATAGAGAGGCCCTAGGGTTTAAAATGAAAATGTCCAGAGACCATTTCGTACACTTATAAAAGTCAGGGGGCGGCGGGGTAAATACATTCCAGGGACCAGAGTTGTAATTTTTGTTATCTTCTGATATTTAGCGATTCGGGGCTCGTTAGGGTTAGCAAACGATAGATTCTCGACACGGGAATTACACCATTAAGCTCAAAATATTATTTCCGTTAAAAACGACTATAAATATGCCTGGTATCTCGAAGTAATTACTAAACTCCAAATGTGTGTCATTTCTCCAATATAGAACATATCGGGAATTTTCCGAGTTGTCACATATAATATAATAACATGTAGCAATAATTTAAATTATATCAACCACTTCAACTTTTTTTGGCAGCTTTCACATTTCACAGGTGTAGAGGCACGCGCATCTGTCATAGGCAGCCCTTAAATAACGTTTGACATATGATTTTGTTTATGTCAAAATACTCGTGCATTGGCAGCAAAAAGATGGTTGCATTTTATTCCATCCAGTTTCTTCCTTGCCAAAACTATAAATTGTTCAAATTGTCACAGCCAAGTCATCACTATCCAAAGGAAAATTAAGAAACGAAGCGTCATTATTTTAACCCAAGGCTATTTCCAGATACAAAACATCATCGTATGCTGCGAGGCATATCCCGAAAGAAAAAAAATTATAGCCAAAAATTATGCAGCATTAAACGTCGTCTTTTGTAACATTTAATAAGATGCAGATTCGTAAACTATCAGAAAAAGAGGATCTATCGGCCATAGCTGCAAAGTCAGAAGGTTGAGCAACCAAGATACAAACAATCTCACTTTGGCTGAAAGTCCAAAAAAAACATTTAAATTCTATTATCATAACCACTTACATCATCTTATGAAGATAGACAATACAAACTCGGTACCTATGAGCACATAAACACGTCACTTTTATGTAACATTACCACCAAACACTTAAGACGACATATTATAAAAAATGTATAGAATCAACGCTTACGAAAAAAAACAAAAAACGCGCACGCACACACACACACACAAAAACAAAATAGAAACAAAAATAACCACAACTTGTAGCACACAATGTAAAAGCAACAAAACCTTGAACACACAATATAGGGTCAATGTATTACTCATAACCACATGTCATATCAACCTTTGAAAGGCATGTCAAAGTTTAAAACACACCACTCTTCAACAAAAAAAACACCAAACACACAATCAATCGACATAAAATTTTAAGTTCAAAACAAAATATCAAAAACTTGCAAAGATTTTTTTACAAAAAGAAAAAACCTAAGATATTGTTAGGGTTTATAAACTTACAAGTCGCGATAGGAATCAACCTCCTAAATGCAATCGAAGATTTACTTGCGTAATCTTATCCTTCTCTCAATCCCGAAATCAGGTGACAATATGTGTTATGATCTTGCATGGGTTATAAAAAAGTAATGATTTGAATCACACTTGTTTTTTAGGTCGATGTATTTATGACACGTATGTTGAAAAATAATAATAAAAAAAAAAAAAATATATATATATATATATATATATATATATATATATATATATATATATATATATATATATATATATATATATAGCATCGTTAAGGTGAAACCTAAACACTAAACGACACCTTTTCATGGAAAGCAAAGAGTAGAAAAAAAAAATAGCAAAACGACGTCGTTTTGGGGCCAGATGAAATGACGTCGATTTCCCCGGTAATTGTATAATAGAGTAATGATGCAATCATCAAATAACCGTAACTACTTGTACATGACCTACTAATCCACTAATCTAGGAATGGAATACATGCATATATGAAAAATGCTAAACTAAAAATATGGAAGAAAGTTGTTTACTAGTTCCTCCATTACCAGTAACTATTTAGGGTGTTGTACTGTGTGCATTATCAGTGTAATTTAACGGTGTGCGCACCACTTTTAGTGGTGTACATATCACCTCTCATGGATAATGGTTGATGGTTCTATAGTAAAGTAGTACGGAGTAATAGAAGTACAATACTACGGAGTATCCGAGTATCATATTGCACGTATATGGTTTACAAAACCATTAATATCTTTAAAAAACCAAAGTACAATTATTGAAGTCACAAAGATGCACATAACGCGTATGTGTACCTTCTCCTTTTCTTTTTGTCTAACAATTTCTACACGTACTCTTTCCATGTAGTGCAACGTTTTGCCATATTAGGAAATATTGGTACGAGTATATTGCAATAAATTGCCTAGACATTCCAATTGTTGCTTGATCAATCATAGCTCTTTATTGGTTGCTCGATTTTAGTGCTTGAATTATTGTGATAACAAGTTAAAACTAGATAAGGACAATTATATTGCCATAATAACTCCACAAGCGCACAAAGTTACAAAGTTACAAAGTTTCTCAAGATGACCAATTTAGTATAAGTTTGTTTTTTGTGGCGTGCATCTTTTATTTCAATAAGTTTAAAAAAAAAAAAAAAAAAAGTTGGTCTATAACTTCTTAACACCTATCTTGAACATATTTTTGACATGAAAATGATTCAATTATACACATGTAAAAGTCCTCCATACACGGGGAGAATTTTTATAGAAGGCTTTTCTAATAGCAACTCTTCTATCATCTAATAATTGTGTGATTGTCGATATCATATACTTTGTTTGCTTTGACGAGATTGGATATTATCCTTGTTGCACGTGTAAAAGTCCTCCAAATGTAACGGTAGATAGAAAATGGGATTGGTTATCTGGACTAAAAAAATAACTCTCAATGAAATAAACATGTTATTATATACTTTGTTTGCTTTGACGAGATTGTTATTATATCTTTCTCTTTCCCTACCAGCCATTTCTTGATGACTTTTCAATGTTAGACCCATACAATTTTATCCATATATCTAGATGTAGATATCCATAAAGATCCAAAAAATCTACTCGTAAATCATGAGTTTCAGTTTTCATTCTCAGCTCGATGCAATAATTCATATGGATAAAGTATATATATACATGGTGACAAATTAATTTATTTTCCTTTGTAATATTTTGTTTTAAAAATTTGTTTCCCAAATTAGGAATTTGTAGTCAAATTGCATAACACTGAGATTTGAAACCCAAATATTGCATTATGTCTCTCTCATGTTAACACAAACTGGGGCACTGAGCTGTCTTTGTCTATGCCCGTCAAATGGTTAATTATTGTTTTGTAATTTTCTTAGTTTTGGAACATATAGATGGATATTTTCTCTCGAATTCAAGTAATTTTCGAGACTAATGGTACCAGTAGACTAATATTTAATTGTAGTTACTAGATTTTGAAGTTTATGTAATTCAAAAGATATTTTCTTGTTCTAGTTAAAAATGATTGTGGTTAAAAAAAAAAATGATTTTGAACTGTTAGTTTACTTGAGAAACAACATCGGACAAGGTTAATACTTGTACGTGTAAGTTTACTCAACATGTCGTATTATGTAATTTAGTTAGACTATAGTCAAAATTATAGGGCTATAATTCCAGTGTTACCACACCGTCTTTGTTGTTGTAACCTCGCTGTAACTGAAATGCTACCAATATACCATTGAGTATTTACTATTTTTTGTTTTTCCTTATTAAAAGGTGGGTACTTGTGTTCTTTTTAAAAATTGTGAACCTCCGATTTTACAAAACCGGTTACGAGTAAAAGTAAAATTTTGTTCATTTTTATAAAAGTATTTGCTAATACGACATCAATTTTTCTATAACATAAAAATCCACTAGTTGCTATTACTACTCCTAAGGGGGTGTTTGGCAAACCTTTGAAAACGTGATTATTCGATTATCACGTTTTTAAAACGTGAATAATCAAGTTTTGGTGTTTGGTTGCAAACGTGATTATCACTGAAATTTGCCCTCAAAACGTGGTTTTGGAACTGCACCTCATCCCTTACTTTTTGTAAACGTGGTTTTGAAAATGATGTTTTGAAACTACACCAACTAATGAAATTTTAATTGCTAAATCTATCATTTTCCAAGGTCCCATCATCATCAATTCAATATGCCCAAATTTGAACGCATTGATTAATGCAAGAATCAGTCTAGGCTAATCAACTTTTGATTTGAGATTAGAGTGTGTTTACTAAATTAAGTGGGTTTAAAGAGGATGTTTTAATTAGCCTCTTAAGTAAGAGACTTTTTTTTTTTTCCTTGGAAAGGCTGAGATTTATAAGGCACAATTGGCCAAAGAAGAACAAGAAAACAAAATTACAATATCTCCAAGACAGAGATCATACAAAATACAAATACAAAAATACAAACAAAACAAAAAAAAAATAAAAAATAAAATAAAAATAAAAAAATCCTTTTACCATGAAGCAAGCACCTAAAATGAACACCAGAGAATTACATATAACAACGCCTTGGGTCACCTATTTAACTAGACCACAGACCAGAAACCTGTTTGAATCTATGAGAAATCCAAAAAAGAGACAACTTTTGGATTTGGGCAAAAGGGTCTGATGTGATGATAGCTTCTCTTAAATGGGAGACTTTGGCTAGTCTCTCAATTAAGAAAGATTAAGAGTTTGGACCCATATTTTCCTAACCGACTACAATTTAAGAGTTTATTCAGTCAAATCTTAATACATTTCGGGTTAAATAAGAAACACATGTGCTTGAATGTTTTTCGCTAGACGAGACGGAATAATAGACATTCCATATCTATCGTTCTCTTTTCCTCAACCTCTTTTTTTTAAGGGTATAAGGATCTTCTTTTGATCAAGCTATTCCTCAAGCAAAATTGTTTGTTAAAAAAGTAATTTAAACTATAAAGGTCTTTTGGTAAATTTGATCTTTAGGGTTGATACGTTTTCTAATTTGAATTGATTTATAATTTGGAAATTTAAATCGGTTTGTTTTCTTATAAATATGGATAAATTGAATTCTTTGTACTTTGAATTACTAGAATTTTGTGTCTGATATATTTGTAATTTGTTAAGTAATTTTGAATAAAGTTTCTGCTTCATTTTTCGACTTTGTTTGTTTCATCTTTTAATTACTTATTTAAACATCTATAATCTGATGACTTTTATAAACTGACAACCCACAAGTATGAGTAATAATCTGGTTGCTCTATGAACTGTTACTCCACAAGTTTGGGAACTAAAATTATGGCCTTGAATAAGTATAACGTTGCTTCTTAACACATCAATCCTCTCCCAATAACATATCAATAACTAAAAACACCTCTCCTTCATAACACATCAATAACATGTTATTGGTATCAATTTTTTTTATTTTTTTTAATTAAAAAACAAACACATTTTATTAAATATAAATTAAAATTACAATACATAAAATAAAATTACAATATGAGATTTCGGAAAAAAAATACATTAATAAATAGACTACATATCGTCTTGTTTTTGTTCTAGGTGTCATTGCAAGAGATGATCCACAAGATCATGTCGAAGGTTAGTATGCACTTCCTAGTCACGTATTTCCTTTCATTTCTTTGCGTGCCGATCGCATCTTTCGTCCCATGTTTCTTGTATATTTGCGGCCGGACTAACATATATTTCGTTAAATTCACTTATTTGGAAATCTTGATCTTCTAGTATCATGTTATGCAATATGATGCAACAATACATAATCCTGCGTATTTTGCTCACTTGGTAAGTACGTGCGGTTTCTTCTATAATTCCCCAACGACCCTGAAGAACACCAAAAATCCGTTCCACATCTTTCTTTGCACCTTCTTGAGCCCTCTTAAAATGTAAATCGGCCTGGTCTCGAGCGATTTTATATGATTTGACAAAAGTCCACCACGTGGGATAAAATACCATATGCTAGGTAATATCCTTTGGTGTATGTGTAACCATTCACCGTGAACAGGGCCTCGGGAGTGCGATCGTCAATGATGTTGTCAAACAAATTCGACCAGTATAGATCATTTAGGTCATTATTTGCACCCGCTATACCAAAAAATGCATGCCAAATCCACAAATCTTGAGATGCAACTGCTTCAAGCATTATTGTCAGATGTCTGTGATCCCCCATTGGAATTGCGCTTTGAAAGCGTTCGGACAGTTCCTCCATTCTCAATGCATACAATCTATACTACCAAGTATACCCAGGAACCCATGATAGCTTTCGTGTTTTTCATATAGCTACATAATATCATTCGGGGAGGGTTTTCTTAAATACTCCTCTGTGTATATACATATGGTAAAATGGTCTAAACTATCACGACTAAAACGTACATCAATTCTCAAATATTCATCGAAAGCATAGGGTGTTGTCCTGTACGCCAATTGGCGTATAACGGCTGTGCATTTTGTTGGAGTATGCTCGTGTCATAATAACTAATTATATGGCTAGACATATGTGAGCCTATGGGGTCACACACATATACACTTAGGTACTTCTTATAGGTCGTGTTTATTGTACTTACAATATATAAATAACCTTACGTAACTCGGGATCGCTATTGGGCTTCTAATGACTAAGTAATGTACTAAATCCATTGGACTAGAAAAACAAATGGGAAGCCCATTTGGGCCCATAGGGTGGCCGGCCACTATGGCTTGAAGGGGAAGGTTTTGGTTTGAAATCTTGGTCAAATATATGGGAGTTATATTCTCATTAATCCCATAACTATTTCCTAATTTCTCTCCTCCCTCTCTCCCTCAAACTCACGGCTAAAAACTAACACCCACCTAGGGTTTGGTTTTTCTAAATCTCTTGCATTGAATCTTGTTCATTCAAAGGCAATAGAAAGGTTACGGGGTTAAGGACTAGCATCAAAGATGTAACCAAGGAGGTGTAGTGTGTTTCATTCATNAAGCAATAGAAAGGTTACGGGGTTAAGGACTAGCATCAAAGAGGTAACCAAGGAGGTGTAGTGTGTTTCATTCATAGAGAAGATCAACCTTATTGATCTCTTGGGTTTCTTATTCCAAACGTGGGTTTGGTGTTTGTTGGTGACTCCCGAATCACGCTACAAAGGTATAAACTTATGTGTTTATTTGTTTATTGATCATATCGCTATATGAGATCCGTGTGGGTGATGTTGTTCCGCTGCGTTTATTTGATTCATATGTATTTTATATTCTAACATCACCTATACTCCCGTCCTAGCCACCAAGGCTATCGAAACACCATTGAGCTCACCCAAGGAGCCAATGTGTCTCCTTTGCGATCCGACACCATCCGGTTGGTGCAAAGCGGATGTGCATTCCATGGACTTCATTCCGAAGATCCAAATAAACACCTCAAGGACTTCCTTAAGATCATAGATTCCATAGACGTTGATGTTGAAACTCGAGAGACGACCCGACTGCGTCTCTTCCAATTCTCTCTGCGAGACCATGCTAGTCAGTGGCTAGAGCGTCTGCCCGCAGGATCCATCACCTCTTGGGATGATCTCACAACTTGCTTCTTAGCTCAATTTTTCCACCAGGAAGAACCACAAAGCTAAGGAATGACATCTTGGCGTTCCAACAACATCAAGGTGAAACCCTCTACGAGGCATGGACTCGATTCAAGGACTTACTTCAAAAAGTCCCTCACCATGGCATAGACCTTTGGCTTCAAGTCCAAATCTTCTATGACCATATTAATCTCCCCATGAGGCAAACCATTGACCAAGCGGCCAGTGATAAGCTACATGATCTAAGTGCTGAACAATCATGGGATCTCCTAGAAGATCTTGCTCTTTATGACAACGAAAGTTGGAATGATCCCCGTGATTTGAATAAAACGGTCAAGGCAATATCTTTTCCTTCGAATAATTCAAGCACTTCCGACCGTAGGATCATAGAACTTGAAGACCAAGTCAAGTTTCTTATGAAATCCTACGAGACTCCTAAATCTTCAAGCCAAGTAAACAAAGTCACCTCTTCATGCAATTATGTGATGGTCCTCACGACACTCATGNTATCTTTTCCTTCGAATAATTCAAGCACTTCCGACCGTAGGATCATAGAACTTGAAGACCAAGTCAAGTTTCTTATGAAATCCTACGAGACTCCTAAATCTTCAAGCCAAGTAAACAAAGTCACCTCTTCATGCAATTATGTGATGGTCCTCACGACACTCATGATTGCATGGAACTCCCCAAACAAGCTTTTAAAAAATTCACATCCTCGCGAATCGATAAGAATGAGATAAGTGGCTCACCACTAATTATGGACCTAGGAATTCCGGAGATAAGTATGAAGTATGGAGGGATAAGTCAAATTTCAGTTGGAACCAAAATCGAAGTGTATCATTCAATGACTCGCCCCCACTCACCTGGTCTAAACATTATCCTCCTCAGAGTACACCTAAGCAACAAAACCACGAAGAAACGTTGCGAAAATTCATTCTTTCTCAAGAAACGCAGCTTTCCAACCTTGAGGATCAATTCAGACAACAGCAAACTGATATGAGTAACAAGGTTAGTAACCTGTTGAGAGATATCAATGAACGCATTGCTGATAAGTCGGCTTGTGGGTTAACACGAACCGAAGAGATCAAATCTGTCACAATCTCTCACCAAACACCCCCTCCTGTGAAGATCAAGAGCCCTAGTAAACTTTTCAAACATATGTCACCAAATGGAAATGAGACTAGGAACACTCATGCCCCCTCTAAACCACTCCATTCCGTAAACACCATTACCACAATACCTTTACCCAAACCCAATGAAGACCAACAATCAATCGGGAATGGGGATTGTAAGATAGAGGAGCCTTACAACCCTTCAGAACCACCAGAAAACTCCATCACAAGAGGGACGAGCGATAGGGAGGATTCGGAGGAAGAGTTCGAAAAGCCTCGAGGATCTCTAGGATTACTAGATAGCTCCCTTAAGGAGGATGTTAAGAAAGTTGAGGAAGTTAAGATAAGTGAAGTAGAAGAAGTAGATAATGAAGAGGACTACTTCAATAGGTTACCTACTAAGGAAGAACGGGCGTACCATAAGGATTGATTTGATGACCCCGAGACGCCGTGTGTCCTAGGTAATCCAATTATTAAGACGGGTGACCCATCCAACATCAACATACCATGCAACATTGGGCATGTGCATGTGTGGAAAGCTTATATAGACCTTAGATCTCCCATAAACATCATGAATAGGATCCATTACAATTGGATAATGAAAAAACAACTTGGACCTAGGATATGTCCCAACACAGGATGGATGAGTAACTTTGTAGGGAGAATAAGAGGATTGCGTGTGTATGTAGGGAACTTTACCTATGATACCGACTTTGTGATCGTAGAAGATATTCGTCCGGTAGTAGATGCATGCTTAACTCAAGTAGTTTTCGGTAAGCCATTTGTTGAGGCCTCTAAGATGAATTACGACCCATCTCTAGGGATAGTTAGATTCAAGGACGAGACCGATGATATAGCCTACCAAATGCCTTATAAGATAGAGCAATTCCGACTCTTGTCAAACATCGAGAAGGAGCACAAGAAAGCGGTCTACTATAGGAATGATGAGGATAGACGTAGAGGAGTAGACTATGTCATGAGTAGGATATTTGGGTTCTACAAAGAATGCTTGCAACTAGGTCCGGAATATAAGACTAAACCCGAGGATAACCTAGAGACCGTGACCAACGATGAAGTCACGTATTAGTGTGACTTTGAGTCTAGCTACAAGACTCGTTAATAAATAAAAGCGCTTCTTGGGAGGCAACCCAAGCTTTGTATGTTTATTTGTTTGCTTGTTTGATTTTATTTGCTTCCGTATGTATGTTTTATTTTTATTGTTATTGATTCATGCTTTAAACTAAATTGTGAAAATGCTTTATTTTGTTTTTAACTTCGTCTTAACTACATATAAAGGTATTTTGCAAAAGATAAGTGTAAGGGAAATCTAAATCGGTTTATAAGAACAAATGAACATGAATCATGACAATATTAAATTGACATACATATTATTAATTGTTTGAGTCAAATGCTTGTATCGAGTCATAATGATATTTTGCAGGATTTCCAGGAAGTAAGAATTGAGTTTTTACAGAAATTTTCCGGAGACTTAACATGAGAAATCTGTCAGATCACTTCTGACGGCGTCAGGTTCAGTTTTCTGGAATTTTTGAAAGTTTTGTTTTTTTTCTTCCGGAATCATAAAATGCTTTATAAGATCTCTAACTTATAAACTCCAGGAATCTGCAAAATATTCATTCCACAAGCATTATATCCTTATACAGATTTATCCCGCCGATGTTATGCAGGTTTTCGTGTTTGTTTTCTCAGGTTTAACAGGTTATTTTGGACAAAAAGATGATTTATACTTTGGAAGGGAAGCTTTGAGTGTTCATTTTCTAGGAAGAAGATCTAACCATGTTACCCCTTTATCCACCAAGCGAATCAGGGGAGTATTTGATTTCATTCTTTTACCTTATTTACTTTTACATCTTGTTATTTGAACATTGGGGACAATGTTCATCTTAAGTGTAAGGGGGGCAAATTATGATACCTTAGAGAATGAAATTACGCTTGATTTTTGTTTGTTTAAAGGTAGATGTGTAATAAAACCGAGATAAATACCTGTTACGGCAATTTTAGTGCCAAATTTAAAATTTTTTACAACATTTAGGAGTGAAACTTTAGTCTTAATGAGCGTCTCATGGATAGGAGTTATACGACTAGCACAAAAACCATACCACTAAAAAATTTTCAACCCCCAATATGTGAGGTTCGCCCCTAGAATTGGTAGGAAAAGCATTTATGCTATGATGTGTGTACCGGTAGCACTTAGATTCTAGAACTTGCGATAGGACCATTCCAAATCCACAAGTGAGACTACATTCGTGTAGTTAGATTCACTACATGATAAGAGGCATTAGGATTAACCCATTGTTTTACACCTGTGTTTTTGTTATAATTACATTGACTTCATTGGTCAAGTAATTCTCCCACACCCTTGCGTTGTACTCATTTTTAGTACACGATACCCCTAGTACACCCTCCAGAGCCTATCCTTTTCGTTTCTAACTCTAAGCATTTTACTTAAAGGAAGAATTTGTTACACCCCACTTAATTGTACACCAAAATCGCCTTAGCCTACCTTGTATGCACTCACCTTTAGTGCATTATTGTGACAACATTTGTTTAAACCCTTAGTTAATTATCTAATTGAGTACATGGTTGCTAAGTCGAGTCATATCCTTGTACATATTGTTTTGGGATGATTGGGACTCATGGGTAAAGTACTAGTGTAATGGAGTAATGGGGAAGAACAACATTATTACCCCCATATGTGCTAAATATTTTAAAAGTACTCCAAGTGTTTCGATTATCTTAATTCGAGTCATTAGAATAGTTATTTGTAAAGTATGTAAAAGTTCAAGTATAAGGGGAGAAGCGAGGCCCCTATGATGTATTATTTTGGATGGTAGGGCAAGAATGTATGCAAAAAAAAAAAAAAAAAAANAAAAGAAAAGTAGAAAAAACATACGGACTACCATCCCGTTTCTTTTTATGTTTTATTAGTTTTTTATTAGCTTAAGTCGAGTCTAGTCTTGGCTTAGCAACGCCATATTATACATGTAATTAATCAAGATCTTTAACTCGCCACCAGTGAAATATCCCTTATCCAACAAATCCGTGTTTATCATATCCCTACACCTCATTACAACCCTTTTGTAAAGACCTCTTTGAAAGTTTATCTTAGGTGCTTACGCCTAGTGGAGAAGGTTTCCGATCCTTTCCCAAGCCTATGGTAATCTATTTGCTATGACAGGTAGTGAGAGATATTGTTCATTTTCATTTAAGAGATATAATTCTATGACACCTGAGAGATGTGAGTATCTAAACACTACTTGTGAGGAGCTAGTATGTAATCTCCGTGCTTATTATGATTAACGTACAACGATTATTTGTTGTAATTTTATATTAGTGTTAAATGACCCCTAACTTGTATTTTGATTAGAATAAAAGCGCATTTGCTTGGGGACAAGCAAATCTCAAGTATAAGGGTATTTGATAAGGCGAAAAGTGTACCGCTTTTGGGGGGTCATTTAAGCCCTAAAT
>LBNU01016949.1:14886-27664 GCA_014162995.1 Artemisia annua | reverse complement strand
ATTGTCCATTTCCTTTACATTATATCTACATATTATCAACCGAGAGATGTGAGTATCCAAACACTACATGAGAGGTGCTAGTATATTTTCTCCGTGCTTATTCTGAGTAAAGCGGATGAGCTACCTCCGTTTTCTATCAGTGCTTCATCTTCAAATAACGTTATTGATGATACCACTTACTTAAGATCCGACCACGATGAAGGTATTCTTTGTTGAAGACCTGCACTTGATTAAGGTAAATAAAATATCTTTTTAATATGATATAAAACGTAATTTTTATATTTCATTATAATTTACATACTAATAAATTTATTTTGTTTTGCAGGCACGTAGCTTATCTAGTTTATTTATACATGTTTTTGTATAAAGTTTCAATAAATTTTAATTTTAGATTGTAATACTATTGGAAAAAAAAAAAAAAACTTTGAACATTTTTCTTTAAAAAAAAGAAAAAGAAAAAAAAAACTTTCATTTTATTTTCTTTTTTTCTTTTAATCATACATTGGTTTATAAAATTAAGATAGGCGGTCTTAAAATTTTAGCCCAAAATCTAAAATCCAAAAAGGGCGCGTCATTTCCCTCCCCCAAATTTCATTACACACCAAACCCTAATCTCTTTTCCCCCTTCACTTTCACAACCTTCAGCACACACCACTTAACCAATACCACTTAACCACTTTCGCACACCACCACCACCACCACCGTCGCACACCATTGGCGTCACAGGCCACCTTCATCACAGATCCAAGCCACCAACAGACTTATTCGAATTAGGAGGTACCAATTTGCTAAAGTTCATATTGTTCTTCAATTAATCTTTATAGTATCTCATTAATGTTGTTAAATTTGATTATGGAATTACTTATGTCTGTTTATACGTTTTTCATATTGTTAGTTAATAAGGTCTTGACTTTGAATGAAATTGTTGAACTTTATTGTTTTTTTTAAGCTATGTATGGAAATTAAATAATATAATACCAAAACAAATCTTTATTTTCATATGAAAACAATATAATTAGTTGTGTTTTGATGTCGTAAATGGTGTGTTTTGTTGTAGTAAATGGGGTATTTTTGCTGTCACAAATTGGGTGTCTGAAGTTGCTCTTTGTTTGTCTAAGTATTTCAGTGTCTTTGAGTATTTACCTTAGCTTCTTTCTTACATACTAAAATCTAGCACTCCACAATAAGCTAAAATGACAGAACATGGGTATTTGTTGAGGTGTCTTTAGTGCTTGTTTCCTTTTGTGGAAGAGCTGTACTCTGAGAATCTTTGCTGTCAAAATGGGCATTTGAACCTGAGCTTTGATGACAGAACATGGGAAGACTTTTTTGTTGTCACAAAATGGGCATTTGAACCTGATCTTTGCTGTAAAAATAAGTGTTTCAGGACTTGGTTTTGCTGTCATAAATGGTTTATTTTGTTGTGATATTTGCTGTAATAAATGGGGTGTTTGGTAAGACTTTTTTGCTGTCAGAAATTGGGCATTTGAACCTGCTCTTCGCTGTCCAAAATAGGCGTTTTAGGACCTTCTTTTTCTGTCACAAATGGTGTGTTTCGTTGTGGTATTTGCTGTCACAAATTGGTGTTTATGCTTGTGCTTATGTCTTAATGGTAGGCTGATATGGAAGAGAATATGGATGAGCATATGGATGAGCATCATATGGTTGAGCATGATATGAATGAGCAAGATATGAATGAGCAACCCGAACCACAACCTCCAAGGAAAAAGAGAGGAATCTACACCATAAATAAGAAGAATAGGAAACAATTAAATGGTGTTACTTTCGATGAGTATGGCCTTGCTATTGGAGATGACCAGTCTCCTTTTGGGCTTTACGTAGGAGCTGTAACTAGGGCAAAGATCTCTATCCTCAAAGATGATTGGAGGAAAGTGAAAAAAACTGATAAAGATCAGTTATTGTTGGAAATCAAGGTATATTATCTTAACACTATTAGTTAGGATGTCACTTAATTACTATGTTTATTAACGTCTTATGAGCTTCATTTTTACATTGCAGGAGCATTGTAGGCTTAAGGATGATGGCTACAAAAAACAAGTGCTCAAACAGTGCAACCATTCTTGGAAAAGTTTCAAGAAGCATCTTCGTACAGATTACATGTATAAGGAAAGAAGTCCTTGTGATAAGTGGACGTTTATTGAACCCGGTACATGGGAAGAGTTTGTGAAGATGGAAAGTACCCCTGATAAAATGGTATGACTTACTTTAAAATGTATTTTTATATATTGTATAATGCTGCAATGTTTCTAATTCTCTATTATTCCTATGTCAAGGCGAAACATGAAAAAGGGAGGAAATGGGCTAAACTCAAGAAAAATCCTCCACGGGTGGGCCCAAAAGGATATCGTGGAAATGTAGATCGATGGGAAAAAGAGAGAGCTTCTGAAGAGCTTTGCACAGATGTCCATAAGATACCTGATCGTCGTGGGAGACATTATTGTTTGGCAAGGAGAGTACACGATAAAGTAAAAGGATTGATGTTATCGCCTGAAATGCAAGTTATTGCGGACCAATTGGTAAGGCATTGCTAGCTACCCATATCCCATTTCCTTAGGTGCTAATATAAAAAGATTATACTTTTAAATGCAAAGTTATTTTTACATATTGATGCTACTAAATGCTTAAGTTCATTAGTTATGTGATGGTAGAAGATTACGTGGTCTGATTTAAGGTTTTAGTGAGTATTGTCCTTACTTTATTAATGAAGGTCGAAATCTATAAATTAAAGGGGCTAATGCATGGTCTTATCTTTTGTAATATTAAAAAAAACAGCCGAGGTTCTGATTACGGGATTTTTTTTGAGAATCCTTCACAACTTTTTGGACATGGTTTTTATGCTGTGCTACTTTTGGTGTCTTGTAAGAATGTTGTGGGTAATCGTAAACAGTAAGTTCTAGTTATATCTTTGAGTTCTTTGTTTTCCAGTTAGATTTTCACTAATCAGGGTATAACTATAACTGTTGCTTCATGAATATGCTCTCTGTCTTGGATATATCCCAGTCAATAATCCTTAACAAAGAGGTGAATAACTGCATTTGAATACCAAACAGTTTTTTATAGGTAGTAGCAGAAAAAATTTCACAAATAGGATAAGAATTGATTGACAAGCATCAGAATAGAGTAAAACAAAACTAAGTTTGTAAAAAAAACAGAAAGTGGCAAATGAGCTGGTTTGTCCTGTTGGCTTGCTAACATCTTAGAAAATTTGATAAATTTATGTACTATAATGATTGAAAAACTATAGTAATTTTTAAGCTATTTTTTCCTGGTCAAAATAAAGTGATGTATGAGGTTTTAATTATTTTATACACGTGACTTGTTTGACATGTTTGACCTATTGGTGCATCTAATTTATATGTTTTGAAAGGTCACCCATTTGGGTTTTTGTAGATATCCCAGATTATAAGCATGGTCGTAGACAGCAGCTCATTATTAACCAATGTAGGCATATGCATGAAGTATTAGCTTTCAAGTTTAGCCTTTTTTTACTTGATATTTATCACTTGAACGAGCATTGGCTGTACTTTTTGAAAGTGATTATTCGGACCTGAAATAATAACTTATTACGTGCATAATCAGTAGGCGATCAACACATCACGCATATTAATAGTTTCTGATTATTGTATTACTTGCATAAATTACAGATTGAGGCACACACACAATTATCCAACAGTTCAGAAGTTGAAGATGGTGTAGATCCATTAATTATGGTGGTATGACCGGAGCACGGTGGTCGTACTAGGGGGGAGGACACCTTGTGGGATTTAAACGGGGGATAGAGGGATATGTTTCAAAGAAGAGAAAGTATCGCGAAAGACAAGAAATAATGGCGATTGTAAAGGAAAAAATAGCAGAAGCACGTGTAGAATTGAAGGCCGAGTATGATAAGGATCTTGCAAGAGCAATAAAGGAGATGAATTCTAGGCAAGAGAATGAAAACCCCGAGAGCCCGCCAATGAGGAAAAGTAGTTGTGACTCGGCGTCAAACTTTGATGTATTGGACAATATACAGGTACATGTATTTAGCAGAGGTTAAAACAAATTTAAACGTTAAAACTTTATCAAATGTGCTACTGATAGCTATCATAACGCATGTACTTGATTGCTTGTTAATTGTTTTTCCATTACAAGTGTATTTTACTATTTTCTAATAATATATGTTTTGTAGGAAGCTAGCAAATGCCAATTGTTTCTCCCCTACAGGACCAAGAAGGTTCTTTGTGCTATAGGGATGGTGTATCCGGCTAAGCAAGTACATGGAAAGTCGGTGCTACAGGGGCATGCGAAGGTGCATGTAGACAATGTTGATGCTGACTTCAAGGACTACATTCTTCCAGTCCCAACCGAAGAGTTTAGTAAACTAGGACAAACCAAGCTTAGTTTTATTCAATGGCCCAAGAAGTATATTGAATTCACTAAGGTAAATTGATCTACACATGATTCACATCTTATAATCTTGCAGTAACATTTAGTCACTATAATAACTATGCTTTGTTATCAGGCCTCCAACCAAACAAGGGGCAAGAAAGTTGTGGCAGAAAATAGCTCCACCCAAACTGGAACCAAGCAAATTATGGCAGCAAATACCTCCACCCAAGCTGCAACCAAGCAAATTTCGGCAGCAAATAAAGAATCTTCCACCCGAAAACAAACTCCACCAACTCTGTCTAGACAAGAAGGACCATCCAACCATATAGCAGCAGTTGCACCGACCAAGGGTGCACGTCTACTCAATTCGGTATGTATATTCATGTGTGTGTGTTTGCTTCACATGTTCTGGTTGAGTCTAAGGGGTTGTTTCTTTTTAGCTTAATAGACTAGTTGGAAAATAATGATATTATATACCAATATTAATGTACTTGTTGTGCAGGCTAGCAAGGAAAAAGAAGAGCTAATGAAGAGAATGAACAGCTATCGTGGTCAGATACAAAAAAGAGCGTGTGTTAGAAGTACCTATGAACGTTTGATGCGTAGCCCAGATCCTACTCGTTCTATGCATGTTGATGTCGAGCCTCGTGTTTTTGGACAATCAGAGTCCTTTCAAATTTCAGTTTCCCCTGTGGATCTTATGTTGCTTTTTACAAATGGATGCCTTAATTCTTCCATTATAACTTTGTTTGCAACGTAAGTACATATGCGCTTACCATATCTTATTTAACGAGTTGGAATCTTTTGTCATTTTACATTTTATATATTGTCATGTTTCTAGGTCCATACATAAGATTTTGCAGCAGGTTAAAACGCAATCAAACAAATGTGGTTTCCTGAACCCGTACACGATTCAAGACTCTGTATGCAGGTTTGACGGTTTGCTTGTTAAAAACTACTTATTGCAAGCAATGGACCCAAGCCAACATAAATTGTTTTATCTTGCACCATATGTTGAAAGGTACGATTTACAACACTATATTTCATTGCTTTATGACTTAAGTAAATTATTTATACTAAAAGGTCCATATAATCAGTAAACACTGGAATCTATTCATAATTGTACCTCAACAAAACACCGGGTTCATTTTGGATTCTGATATGGAAGGAAAGAACGAGGAGAGCTATGAATTCACCAATGTTGTGCAGAAGTAAGTTTTTTTATTAACATATAATTCACATTTATATCTATAAAGGTTAACACAACTCTACCATTCTTTAATTTCTTTCAGGGCGCTTGGTAATATGAAATGGAATCTCGTTGAGGTAAATCATCTCATTCTATACATGTATATTAATTTTTATTTTTACTTTATTTATTTTTATTTTTTTAAATTTCTTTTCTTTGATTCTTATCAAATGTCTACTACTTTTCTAGTGCAACCAACAACGTCACTATTGGGAGAGCGGTTACTATGTGATGAGGTGGATGCATCAGTTTGTAACCCATCAACAACACTCTTTCCCCAAAACAGTAAGTAACTTTTAAAAGCATTCTTATAGGCGAATATATTGTTTTTTCTGTGACTACTGTTTGCCATATAGTTTGGTTTGAAGTAAGTCTGTGTATGCGGGGCTATGTACTTTTAAATGTTCTAGGGGAAACTGGTTGTGTTAGTTGGCTGCTTCATGTAGTCCTATTATTATTGATACGTTAAAGCAGGCCGCTAGGGTGAATGTTGTCTCATGGTCGAAATTAATTGGTAACTATGAATTTTTTTTGGGTAACTATGGATATAGGCACAAGCGCGGGTGTTATTCCCAAACAGTGTTTAAGCGAATATGTGGGGTGTCGGGTTATATTTCAGGTGGTTTTAAGCAAATATGTAATTAGGACAACTAAGCTGCAGTAGATTGGTTTTAAGCAAATATGTCGGGTTAATCCCTTTACCCCAAAAAAAGCTGCGAAAGATTGTGTGGAAAGGCTTATGAAAAAGAGCTTATTTGAGCTCAATTAACTAAGAAGTGTAAGCTCGTTGGTTGATGCCCAAACAGTTTTTAAGCTCATCAGTTCATTAAATAAGCCAATACAAATGCCCCTTTAGCCAGCCTTATATTATGTGCTCTGGCCTCGTTTGAATAGATTCCATTGTTATATTATGTGCTATCGTCTTAATTTAAGGCTAAGTGAACAACCTTATATTATGTGCTCTGGTCTCGTTTGATATCTATTGCAACATTATATAAGGCTGGTCTCAAACCATATAGGTTGTATTATTTCACATAACAATAGCCTTACAAGAACTATAAACATCGATATCTTTTTTTCGACACCATAATTGTTCTGTGAAATGATACAACTTACTGCATACGTATGGTTTGAAGTTTGAACTACTACTTCTAAGTCTTTTTCCTTTTTGTTGACAACTTTTACATTAAGTCATTTAAATTGGAATTTTGGGTCGATAAGATGAGCATCAACTAAAGAGAAATGGCTGATGAAAAACAACATTCAATCATCATAAAATGAATAAATTTCCAGCCATCAAAGCTGGTCTTTGTTTCATCATACTAATATCACTTATGGATTTTTTTTATAGATGCCTTGGAATGACAAGAAGCCTTTTACTACTAAGGAGCTGGACGACATCGTGAGCTCGTGCATTTCTGTGTGTGGCATCTGATCATCAATCATGGTAGTATTTAGGAAAGGTTGACATGTACTCATGTCTTTTTGTATATCGCCTTTCCCTTGGCCCAACAAAACACTTTATTGTGAAACTGTTTTGATGTTTAATTAGTCGTATTAAGTATGTTCTGTAGTCCATAGGACCCGTATTAGGTTGTTGTAAAACTGATCTTGGATCTTAATGCCTTTGGTTTTGACCTTCAAGGTTATGGTTTTGTACTTTTGTTACAGTTCTGTTTTGTTGTTTTTGCTGTGGAAATACAATGTAAACAGGTGGAATTTAACAAAATTTAAAAATGAAAAAAAAAAATCATAGAGCCATGTTTTGTAACGAAAAAACAGGGCTCTATACTTATTAAAAATGGATTTTTTAAATCACATAGAGCAATGTTTTCAATGAAAAAACCGGGCTCTATTAAACATTATAAAGCCCGTTTTCGGAACCGGGCTCTATGGCAATTCCTAATAGAGTCCCCCCCTTTGAGCCCTCATGAAAAACCGGGCTCTATTAGCCTTTTCAACCGGGCTCTATGCCCATTTTTGTAGTAGTGCGACCACAACAAAAGTGTCAAGGGTCGAATTGGTTTGTAGTTTCAAAGAGTTCAAGAAAACTTGGAAACGTGACCAAATTAGTTTTAGAGGGAACGATTGAGATTGTGAAAAACCAAATGTAGTTTGCATGAAGGTAACGAGAAGGGTATGTATCTATAAAATGATGTTTGCAAATATGGTCAACACACTCTATAATGTTTCATGCCAGGTGACACATACATAACAAAGATACATTTTAGACGTTTATAAAGGTACGTTTGAAAGTTGTAGAAATACTGAAAAAGAAAGGCACGTTTGGTGGGTAGCAAAATGAACAATGGTGCGTTTGATTTGAGCTCAAAAAAATAAAATAAAAGAAGGTTTGGACTAGTTTGGTTTTGAGCTTGTGAGATTGGCTGAAATCCAAACGAAATCAAGGGTCCGTTTGGTTAATAATAAGAACGGGCCAAGCCCAAAGATAATATGGGTGTGTCGGGCTAAGGTTATAAGGCCCAAATGATTTCATAAATATGCTTTTAATTTAGTTATGTTACGTAAAGCCAAAAAGGAATTGTCGGGTTTAATTTGTTCGCGATTATTAGACTATCAAGGTTCGTACAAATGAGGGTGACATTAAGAATGTCAGAATGTATTACGACGTTTAGATTAACATAGTTGGATAAAAGCAAAAATTTAGCCCGTAAAAATGGTTAATTAAATCGTGACGATAGATTGCTCTCGTTAATCATTTAAAATTAAGAGGGGAAATTTACGGGATATTAGGATGCGTTTACGCAAAGTGACCTTTGACTTAGTTTGTCAAATAAGGGAGTAAACCCGTTACGTGATTAGAGAAGACGTAAGCACGGGCTATGAGCATATGAATGCTTTCACTTGATATTACGTGAAATATATAAGCTCCCTAGGTTTAGAAAAGCCTTGGCTAGAGGAGAGAGTTAGAAACATGAGTTGGCGTTTTCCCGAAAACGGGTATTATAAAAGTGGGATCTCTCTAATCCTAAATCTCATTTCGAGTGTTCTCAATTGAGCACATAGCATATTCATACCTGATTTGAAAGATCCACATTTGTCGGGTAAGGGGAAAGCCGACTTTCAAAGTTCGTCCCGACAACATCAGTAGCCTGGCGCGTCGCCCACGCGTCAATGCGCGGGCAACGCGCCAGGAGCAGACATTGAGTCAGGGAAACTTTGGCTAACGTTTGTTATTTTATGTGTTTCGAAGGTTTATTTGTCATCATTAAAACATAAGGAGATCTCGATAATGTTGCCTCAACAAATCACAAAGGTTCACTCATCTCAGTCCTCATTTATGTTGATGACATCCTCATCATAGACAAAGACAAAGTCTTCATCAACCAACTCAAGGCAGATCTACACTCTACCTTTAGCATCAAAGACTTAGGAGCTCTCAATTACTACTTGGGCATAGAAATCCTAAGAAACTCCTCTGGTCTTGCCATGTCATAAAGGAAGTACACTTTGGACTTGATAAGGAAATATTTGTTACGCTTTTCGATGGTCATTTAAGCCCTAAATCGTGATATTATGATCAAATATTGCCTCAAATCGTTTCTTTTGTTATTTTAGGTACTTTGGACAAGATATCTGGAAAATGGAGCATTTTGGATGTTTTTGGAGTGAAAAGTGAAGAAAACGACAAAGCAGAGAAACCATGATGAAAATTGTACCTGACGGCGTCAAACACCACAAGGTGACGCCGGTCACTTGATGACTCAAGAGATGGATTTTTACTTATACATGACACTTAAGTAAAGAATTGGTGAGTTAACACCTGACGGCGTCAGGTGTTAGATGAAGTAGGCCGTCACGTGTTATGGCAAAGCGAGACGGCCCAGAAGTATTTATACGGTGACGGCTTTAGAAGTGTTTGGAGGCCATCCGAAAACCCTAAACACGGCGTTCTGACGGCGTCAGGATTTATAACCTGACGCCGTCAGCTTGTATTCTTTTGGGTAAAGGGGAGTAATCCTGCACCCTGGTAAATATATTAACCAAAAACGTTTAAGTATAATAGATATGGGTGAAATCCCATATCTCAGCCCGTTACATAGGCGATAAGCTTACATAACAAGATACTTCCTATTTTCTAAACAAGAAAACAAACCACTACTCAAATGATAACCTAAGACATGACGAAATAAAAATTACTTCCTAAGACCTTGAAGCTTGGTGCCATACATGGCATTGAAAGCATCCAAATTCCCTAGAAGATCATAAACCTGCTTCGCATAGTCATCGTAGTCATAGTCATCATAATCTTCTTCATACTCTTGGCCACCACCGAATAGATTAGCAGTCTCGTCAAAAGTGTTAAGAACCTCATCTTTAGAATCAGAAACCACGATCTCTCCCACCTTAGAGAAAGGGTTAACCCTCTTAGTAGAAGAGGTGGGCGGAGTAGAAGAAACAATAGTTTTAGGAGCCACAACCGTCTCCTTCTCTTTCAAATCACTCACAAGGAGTTCTTGTGATGCATTACATGTCTTAGTAGACATATCCTCATTAACTACCATTGTACGACCAGAATCCACATCCTTGTTGGTGTCATTAGTAGGAATACCATAAGCATCTGTATCATCCATATTAAGAGCATCAAATTGATTAGATGTAGCCGTCAGCTTGTATTCTCTATATATAGTTTTGGATTTTTCATTCATTAGTGTGGAACTTTTGTGCAACAAACAATAGCCAAATTTTACAGCTTTTGTAAGGGTTTCAAACCCTTCTTTCATCCGTGTTTAATTGAAGATAAGTCTCTACCTTTTTAATCATTCAATATGTCTATGTGTTGTTTGATTATCTTTTATTCTTGTCTTTCTTTTAACATGCTAGCTTAGGTTTTTTAGTGTTTGCTTAGATCTAATGAAACCTAGCTATTAATTATTGATTGTTGGTTTGTTTGATTGTATTGGGTGATTGATTTCGCGTTAGGCTTAAGAAAACTGGCCAACTTCCTATATGGTAATGTGCTTGAACGTCTTAAGAAACGTTTCTCGGTTGTGTACACCGGATGTTGTTTTTAATGCATAAGTGACTATTGGGGAGGCCATGATGATACTGGAGTATCGTCATAGGAAGAGATAGAAGCTTATGGAGTTGTGAAAATTCGTACACACCCCCACGACTAGTATTAAGGAAAACAACCCTTTATCCAAACAATTATAACCAATTAATTAATAAGAGATAGCCAGGGAGTAAGGAAATCTAAGTAAACACATTTTCTCATCATAAGAAGTTCACAAATTTATTTTTCTTGTTTATTTTATTTTTTTTGCATTAGTAGTTATTTGGGTTAGTTGACTAGCAACTAATTCCGCCCACTCTTCCAATACCCGAGATTTTTACTTTGCTTTCATAAACCATAAAAAAATACAAAAATAATCATCCCTCACCTTTAGACCTAGTTCACGTAGCTTTCAATCCTAACGACACTATTCCCCTAGAGAACGATCAATCCCCCGGTACTTTCCACTCACTATACTACATCGGTCAGGTACACTGCCTGGTGGGGATTGCAAGCTTCTCAAGATCCCTTGAGAAGTAAAACCTGTTAGTGCAAATATTACGATATTTAATCTATACAGTCTCGTTTGTTTTGATTGATGACAAATGTATAACTTGATACATAAAGTAAAATGTACAAGTTACTTGTAATCATAGTTTGTCTCAACATACATTCAACACCTCTCAACGTCTCGAGTCATCGTATGCTACAACACAGGTTCGTACATGTTTGTTATGTGGCATTATGATCAAACCCCTTGACCAACCATTTAGAATGACTAAAATACTTTTAGGGTCTTTAAGTATTTTAGGTGTCAAAGTACACTTTAGGTGTTAAATAGAATAAGTGCCACATTAGGTGTCTAGATAATACTAGTAAGTTTACAATATATAAAAATGTGTCTTATAACAACATAAGTACATAAAACATTTTTAGTAACTTACTAAATATTATATAGCTAGCTAATATATTTTTCATATACAAGTAACTTACCTTTTTAAGTTGGTATATACATTTGTCTAAATGTATTTTTCATAATATGGAAAACACTCTTTTATTACCTCATGTATAGTGTCATCTAAATTGGAAAGAATCTTGATTTGACTAGACATAAATATAGAAAGATATTTGGTTTATGTCTTTNGTAGAAGAGGTGGGCGGAGTAGAAGAAACACTAGTTTTAGGAGCCACAACCGTCTCCTTCTCTTTCAAATCACTCACAAGGAGTTCTTGTGATGCATTACATGTCTTAGTAGACATATCCTCATTAACTTCCATTGTACGACCAGAATCCACATCCTTGTTGGTGTCATTAGTACGAATACCATAAGCATCTGTATCATCCATATTAAGAGCATCAAATTGATTAGATGTAGCCGTCAGCTTGTATTCTCTATATATAGTTTTGGATTTTTCATTCATTAGTGTGGAACTTTTGTGCAACAAACAATAGCCAAATTTTACAGCTTTTGTAAGGGTTTCAAACCCTTCTTTCATCCGTGTTTAATTGAAGATAAGTCTACCTTTTTAATCATTCAATATGTCTATGTGTTGTTTGATTATGTTTTATTCTTGTCTTTCTTTTAACATGCTAGCTTAGGTTTTTTAGTGTTTGCTTAGATCTAATGAAACCTAGCTATTAATTATTGATTGTTGGTTTGTTTGATTGTATTGGGTGATTGATTTCGCGTTAGGCTTAAGAAAACTGGCCAACTTCCTATATGGTAATGTGCTTGAACGTCTTAAGAAACGTTTCTCGGTTGTGTACACCGGATGTTGTTTTTAATGCATAAGTGACTATTGGGGAGGCCATGATGATACTGGAGTATCGTCATATTAAGAGATAGAAACTTATGGAGTTGTGAAAATTCGTACACACCCCCACGACTGGTATTAAAGAAAACAACCCTTTATCCAAACAATTATAACCAATTAATTAATAAGAGATAGCTAGGGAGTAAGGAAATCTAAGTAAACACATTTCCAATACCAATACCCGAGATTTTTACTTTGCTTTCATAAACCCGAGATTGCATTAGTAGTTATTTGGGTTAGTTGACTAGCAACTAATTCCGCCCACTCTTCCAATACCCGAGATTTTTACTTTGCTTTCATAAACCATA
>LBNU01016948.1:11976-32503 GCA_014162995.1 Artemisia annua | reverse complement strand
AAAAATAAACCATCTAACTAATTCTTGTGTATGAGACTGGTGCTAACCTTATATCAATTTTCCTTGAGCTGTCCATACATGCCTTCGTGATTAATTTTTATGCACAAAGCTTTGGGACTTGAAGTAGTTGTGAACCATGTCATGTCAAGTTGTGTCTACTATTTTACAATCTTTTGAAGCATAATATATATCCATAACCTATCTGCAATATAAAAAACCGTCATACGACAATTACCCTAATTCATACGAAGATGTTGCGAACCTTAATGAATTGAAATATTTGACTGAAACATGAAATTTTAATAACACAAATGCATACCTGAGACTTAGGTTCCACCCTTCTCGAACTGCCAGATAAAACAAACGTATTTATGTAATAAAGATATATGATTTTAATAAACTTCGTCATAAATCAACAACATACATAAGTAATTGTCTAGCAAACATAAAAATAAAGGGACCTACCGAAGCCATCTTTTTTACGGTTCCACTTCTAGGTTCATAACATAATTTCTTATGTGTAGAAGGGTTGGCAAAAGCAGCACACCAAGATAATAACACAACTTCAAATCTTGCAATGTTCAGTGTCCGATATTTCACACTAATATGATCACTTTAAGTTGAATCAATATCCTAGGCCTCTTCTGCTATTACCTCTGAGATAAAAACTTCTTGTAGCCGAACCACTATAAATCCTTGTGTTGTGGTTTGATCTTTCTAACTCTTCTCATTCATTACTTATTTACTTATACTATAGTAGCTTAGTTAGTTAGCAATATATATTTGTTCATATAGTGCAAGTCTTGAATTCACATAAACTAGAATCGAAGTTTTTTAAAACAAACTTGTTTTCATAAATTTTAAAACGGACGTAAAACTATTCAACCCCCCTTCTAGTTTTCCACAGATTTTTCATTCATTGTGTGGAACTTTTGGTGTGCAACTTTTATACCTAAAACCCTAGCCGAACTTTGCAGCTATTGTAAGGGTTTTATACCCTTCTTTCATCCATGTTTAATTGAAGATAAGTTATCATTTAATCATTCAATACTTCTATGTGTTGTTTGATTATATCGTATGCTTTTCTTTCTTTTAACATGCTAGCTTAGGTTTATTTGTGTTTGCTTAGATCTAATGAAACCTAGTTATTGATTATTGATTGTTGATTTGTTATTGATTATTGTGGTGATTGATTTTAGCGTTAGGCTTAAGAAAACTGGCTAACTTCCTATACGGTAACTTGCTTGAACGTCTTAAGAAACGTAATCGGATGTGTACTACGGTTTTATTGGTTGTATTTAATGCATAAGTAACTATTAATGAGGTCATGATAGGATACTAAACGTGTCATCATAGGAAGAGATATGAGCTTATAGAGTTGGGGAAGATCGTACACGCCCCCACGAATGGTATTAAGGAATGCAACCCTTCATCTATGCAATTGTGACAAATCAATTAATCAATAAAAGATACCTAGGGAATAGTGAAATCTAAGTAAACACGCTTTTCTCACTATAAGAAGTTCACCACCTTTATTTTCTTGTTATTTATTTTAATTTTTTAAGTAGTTAATTTGGGTTAGTTGGCTAGCAACTAATTCCGCCCACTCTTCCAATACCCGAGATTTTTACTTGCTTTCCATAAAATATAAAAATACAAAAAGAATCATCCCTCACCTTTAGACCTAGTTAGATTAGCTTCAATCCTAACGAACACTATTCCTCGAGAGAACGATCAATCCCCCGGTACTTGCCACTCACTATACTACATCGGTCAGGTACACTGCCTAGTGGGGATTGCAAGCTTCTCAAGATCCCTTGAGAAGTAAAACCTTTTGCAAGGTTGCAAAACCACACATCAAAACACATGATAGGTGCACCTACCTTTAATGCCAATGTGTGATACAAATGTTGTTCAAAAAGTAGGTTGTCTATATAGATTCATCAAAGTTGAAATCAATGTTTGTATCATTTTCCGAATCAGAACTATAATAAACATGTTGTTCACCATCAAGCATCGCCATAATATGTTCGTTCACTTAGTCTATTTCATCATGGGTAGGAGCAAGTATTGCTCTATTAGCAGACGTGAATAGTATTTATTCGCTCATAATTTATGATCGTTTAACTTAGGCACCGGGTTACTTGGTGTCATTTTTTATCCATTTCTTCTTTTATTAAGAAAATGAAATGTATCACATTATATATAAAAAGTTGGATGTTTAAAATAACTATCTAGTAAGCATGATAAAAAAAATTTTGATCAAGTTTTAAACATTTGAATGCACATTGGGTTATAGTTTTTTGACCCGTCTTACCAACTTGGCCCATCTGAACCATCTCTATTCATGAAAAATTGCAAGCTTTTACCTCTGGTCAACTATAAAACTCAACCCATATCAACTCGTTTTTAGGCAAACTCTTCCAAAAACCACAACATGGAGCACGCCAAGCTTGTAAGTTGGTATTTAGAGACATCATAATAAGAATCCACATGAAAATAAACCATCTAACTAATTCTTGTGTATGAGACTGGTGCTAACCTTATATCAATTTTCCTTGAGCTGTCCATACATGCCTTCGTGATTAATTTTTATGCACAAAGCTTTGGGACTTGAAGTAGTTGTGAACCATGTCATGTCAAGTTGTGTCTACTATTTTACAATCTTTTGAAGCATAATATATATCCATAACCTATCTGCAATATAAAAAACAGTCATACGACAATTACCCTAATTCATACGAAGATGTTGCGAACCTTAATGAATTGAAATATTTGACTGAAACATGAAATTTTAATAACACAAATGCATACCTGAGACTTAGGTTCCACCCTTCTCGAACTGCCAGATAAAACAAACGTATTTATGTAATAAAGATATATGATTTTAATAAACTTCGTCATAAATCAACAACATACATAAGTAATTGTCTAGCAAACATAAAAATAAAGGGACCTACCGAAGCCATCTTTTTTACGGTTCCACTTCTCGGTTCATAACATAATTTCTTATGTGTAGAAGGGTTGGCAAAAGCAGCACACCAAGATAATAACACAACTTCAAATCTTGCAATGTTCAGTGTCCGATATTTCACACTAATATGATCACTTTAAGTTGAATCAATATCCTAGGCCTCTTCTGCTATTACCTCTGAGATAAAAATTCAACCACAAACGACATAATTCTATCACTTGTTGCATTGAAGGTATACTGTACATAGCGAGCACTTGAGGAAGTAGGAAAGCTGAGAGCATGTAGCAACCATCACTGATGAGTGTGTAAATACTCATCATTTTTGTCCCATTTAAAACGTAAAAACAACTGAAAACACACAGATATACCAAATAATACTGCGAATATCCTTGGATTGTATTTTTATGTGTTTCAGGTACAAAGGATTGAAAACAGAGGAAAAATAGAGCAAAGTTTGCAAAAATGGCAAAATGAGTCCCTCAACTTTTAGAAAGTGTTAAAATTGGTCCCTGGAGATTTATTTTGAAGAAATGACAACAAAGGACCTCCAAGAATCAAGGAATGACATTTATGGCCCTTGGATTACCTTTTCAAACATTGGCAAAATTGGTCCCTCAAGTTTCAAAAAATTGCAAAATTAGTCCCTGGACGTTTATTTTTGAAGAAATGACATCTAAGGTCCTTGGGAAATCAAAAATTATCAATATTGGCCCTTGAATAACATTTTGGAAATTTGGCAGAAGTAGTCCCTCATTTTTAGAAAATTACATAATTGGTCCTTGTGCTTTACTACTTAAGTTACAAACCAAACGGACACTTTTAATTATTAAACCCAACAACCAAACCCAAACTTAATAAAATAACCCAACCCAACACCCCTAGCTCATTACCCTTGGCCCAAACTTAAACAACACACCCCGTTATAATACCAGGGTCAAACAAAGGGTCAAACCCACTTATCTCCTCCCCCCTTTCCCTCCAAACCACCCTGCAATACCACCTCCTCTACACACCACTTGCCCATCACCACCACCCTTATCCCTCCAAACACTCCAGTCCAACAAGCAATTAATACTTTTTCCCCAAACGCAAGTTATCATAACCATTTGCATCAAATTTTCCCGCCAAAACTGATTTGAAGGGTAGGATTAATTCCAAGCAATCCACGGGCTCAGAATGAAATGGGAAAGACACAGAGAAGCTCAGGAACCCAAATTCACTTATATAAATAGGGCATTGTAGCCAATGTTGTATTGTGTAGTTTTAGTATAATCCTTAATGTCGAATTAATGTAATTTTCATTTTCAAGTGTTAATCTTAGCTCTTAAAGTGTACTCTCAGTATTCTTAGTGTATTACAAAGTTCCTTTAATCAAAAGTTCAAGTTCATTGCTTCAATTCGAATTTACCAAATTTCCTAAGTTTTTCATATTAGCTCAATAGATTTTAATATGGTTGTTTACTGTGTCACAAGCTCACCAGAAGTTATTCATAAGCTTTAATAAGCTTAGTTAGAATTTAAACAAGTTTTACTAAAAAATCAGGGAAATCACAAAAAAAAAATAGAAAAATAGTGAAAAATAAAAAATCAAAAAGAATAAGAGAAGAAAGCATGGAGGAAGGTAAATTTTGGATGACCTTGGTATTAGAGCTCCATGGGGAGCATAGGATTGTGGTTTGAGTACTTGGTTACTTTGGTTCTGAGCTTGAGCTTGTTGTAAGTCATTTTTCTAAGTTCACTGTACAAGTGCTTATCTATTGTTCATTATGCTTGTTTTGTGCTTATTAGGCTAGTGGTAGTTAGTATTTAGTGATTTGTAATTTATTTCATGCATTGATATCCATTGGTGCATTATTAGTGGTTAACTGTCATATGTTGCATTATTAGTATAATATAGCATAAGCTTTAGTTTCTGCATAATCTTAGCTTCAAATAGTTTCATATAGCTTATTTGATCATTGTGCATCAGTAGTTAAGCTTAAACCTCATTAAATCAACAAGAACACAAAAATATTCAACCATTAAGGGGTGTTTGGTTCAAAAGAGTTTTCTACGTTATAGCTTGTTCTAGGTTAATAACATAGTTCAAATAGGTCATATTAGGTTCATGTAGGATATTTAGAACATAAAATTCAGTACTCCTTAAACAAAAAGTCAAAATCACCTTTAATCTCATTGTTTTTCCCACTGATAGGATTTTTAGATTGAATAATCTTCATTCTAGGTTTAGAAGTTGTTCATTTAGCTTAAACTAGATTCATTGCAGCCTATTACTTCATAATTAATCATTTAGGATCAATCAAATTTCATTAAAGTCAACCATTTCATAAACTTGAAAAAAGTCAAAAAGTCACCAACCAGCAAATTTGTCTTTTATTTTTCATTTTCTTAAAACAAAACCAAATATCACAAAATTTTGGGATAATATACTCTGATAGCTTGTTTAATAAGTGGTATTTTTATTTTTATTTTTAGATTTTTTTTATAGGTATTAAACCCCATTTTAGGGCTGCAAAAACCAAGTTTCAAAGAAAAGTGAAAAAATCAATTTTGATTTTGATTTTTCATTTCTTCAATTCCTAACCAAATCACTTAAAATTCTGGAATTCATTGATTTTGAAGCTTGTTTAATTAGTGATATTTTTATTTTATTTTTTTGAATTTTTTTTGTTGGCTTATGACGTGCCGTAATCATTAGATTAGGCCTAAGGGGTGTTTGGATTTACTGAGTTTTTTTTGTGTCAATGCTAATTTTAGGTGACACAAGTGGTTTAAATAGTTTCATATAAGTGCATATAGGATAAAAGAGCCATAAAACACATAGGTTTATTAGTAAAAAGTCAAGATCTTAGTTTAATCTCATTACTGCTTAACAGTTGGTTATTTTAGTTGCATAATCATTCAAATAAGTTGCATAAATACGTCATTTAGCTTAAGTCACTCTTATATTAGCTTTTTATATCATTTTCAATCAAACAGAAGCTTTTAAATTTCATTTTAGTCAACATTTGCATAAACAAGAAAAAGTCAAAAATTGCATACTAGTTTTCAAATCCATTTTTGTTTTGATTTATCATTTGCTCAGTTTTCATCCAAATCTTCTAAGATTTTGGGTGATTAATATTTGCTAGCTTGTGTTCTCAAATATAATTTTTGTATATTTTTTAGAATTTTTCTTAGTGCTTACTTTTGGCCTTAAAGTTAGCTGTTTGGACCAAAAGTGCCCTGCACCAGGGCAATTCTGTCCACTAGTCCGTTTTCATAAACTCATAAAATGTTCAATATTTAAGCTTAATCTGAGTTTTTTGGCTTTTTTGAAAGCCAATAGTGCTTACTTATTAGTTCTGAGCTTCTTTCGGACTTTTGAGCTTATTTGATAAGCTAAAAAGTGCCTGCAAGTTGAGCTCTCAGGACTGTTTGAATTGTGGAATTGCAATTGCTTGTTTCTGCTTATTTGTCGGTTTAAGCTTGCTTATTTGCTTATTTTAGCTTATTTAGGTTTGCCTCAGGTGAGGTTTAGCTTATTTAACTTAGGGTTTAGCATTGTGGTTAATTGGGTAGGTTTTTAAACTAACAAAATTTTCTTTTTGGCTTATTTTAGTAACTGTTAGAGAAATAAGCTCTCACAGAGCTTATTTTAGCTTTTCATAAAAGTTGTTTTTGTAAAAGTTAATTATTTTTAGTTGTTAATCATTTTTGCAAAAAAAAAAAAACAAGAAAAAAAAAAAAAAAAAAGTTTTAAGAAGAAGGTAAGGCCAGGGATTCAAACCCCTGACCTCCCCCCTTTGCCAAGCACGCAACACACACACCAAGGCCAGGGTCTTTTTTAGTTATATCCTTGCAAAATTTATATTTATAGTAGTATTAGATTAATAAGCTTATTTAGCTTATTTTGTTTAATTCAGTGCTTATAAATAAGCACTTGGGGATTTTTATATTTTTCCTAGCCTTCTGTTGATACAAAGTAATTTTAGAAAAAATTTCGTAATTTTCAAAAATAGTTTAGTATTTTTAATAATTTAATTTATTTTAAATAGTTATTAATTCATAATAAAAAATATAAAAGTCAAAAACATAATTTTCTTTTTTCCAAAATTTTCTTTTATCATTAGGATCGTAGGAAAATTGTTTTTACACCTGTAGGATTAGCGTTGCTCAAATATCACTTTTTATTTTGCGCGGTTACGTTATTTTTAATTTAAACACGCGTTTTTAAGTTTAAATACGTTTTAGGATAATTCGCTTTCGCGTAATTGTTAATATTGCTTGTTTAAGTTGTTTTCATTTATATTTGCTTAGTTTAATCACCCAATCCACTATATCGTTAATCCATTCAAATTCACCCGATCACGAAGCGTTTCCAAAATCCAATTTCACACCTCGCTGGGACATAACGACCTGGGAAAACACTGTACTTTACCGGAGATCGTGCACAAGTGGTTTGACCTATTTGACCATATCCTTGGTTGATTTGTGTTGAATATATTGCACACATCAATCACCATATTAACGTGTTCTTGAAAATCATAGGTTAGATAGTAAAGAAATTGATGAATAACCAAGGGAGATTATTGATTGCCCATGTATAATCATGCTCGGTGCATTTGAGTCTCTTTGGGTCTGACTTCATGGTTTATGAATTAAATGTGTTATCCTAATAAGTTCTAACTTCCAAGTAATGTCCTTATATACACAGTAAGGTATTTAAATCCACAAATAAGCTTCACCAAGCACCCCCTTTATTCTAGATTGAGATTAAAGAATATATCTAAAGAGTAGTTTAAATCGATAGAACACGATCATGCATCTCCAAATGAATGTCCTTTTAAAGTAGTAATGAAATTAATTTTTTCCACTACATGTATCCTAAATCCTAATCAATAAACTTTTACTCTCTTTTTTTTTTTCACGCAAAAATGTCCTTTCTGATGATAAATTACAGAAGTAATAAAAAAAATACGAACACGTAAAATTATGATAACAACAATTCCACACCCAAACACTACATGTCTCTTACAACTTGCTAATGCATTTGAGCTATGTAAAATGACATGATTACTTTCAAGACGCCTTATCCCAAGAAAATAATTACATGACTCTGGATCAAATGAAGGGGTCACAAAATAAGACAGATAATATAGTAAAGTGATAATTATTCCGGATATCTTACCAATCAGGATAGCACTTCAAGTATAGTGAATGACTACATATGACTATCACCATTACCCCATTTGTTTCTATGCAAATTGTACAACCGGCTTTTCTTTCTACATAGAGTTTTCCCTAATCAACTCATCCATTTGTAAGTACCTCTTCAACAATATCTCTTTACGCCTCACTACACACATCGCATTTCAATATCAATATTATATAAAAAAAAATCCACCAGTGAAAATACTATCATTTGTTAAGCACATTCACCTAATGCATGGTATGCCACTCGTTTTCCAGCTTCATCCTTAACAATCAGCTGAAGTATATAGCCCTACAATATTCTCAATCACTTTACCTGCATAAAATTAAAGAGGTCAATTGAATATGAAACCTATAATACGCACTATCAGAAATATACACTTAGGGGTGCTTGGGATTGCACATTTAAACTAATTATTGTTACGGTGTATGCTAATCATATTTGGAGTGCACCAGAGAAAATGATAGGTTATCACCTGAACATCCACCGGCTGGTATAATAAACGCATTAGAAAGCATTTGCTTAAGTGTATGGTCAGGATCCTAATATGCATACAATATGGGATAGACACTTTTGTATAAACATTAAAAAGAATTGGCAAGATACTAAATGAAGACAACCAATACATACCACATTCCTCGTTGATTTCCCTTTTTAATCCATCTTCAACATGCAACATCAAATATAATCGAGTAAAATATAAATATTTAACCTTGTAAAGTTAAAAAGTTAGTTGCTACACTTAGAGACATAATGCCTAACGGTGTGATGAGTGGTTCATGAAACCAGTGAATATTAAGTAGTACTTAAACAATTAAACATATACTTAAAACTAAATGTTACTGTTTTCATTGGCATTGATCGTAAACACAATTGTCAAGAACTTCATCTGCTTTTAAGCTTTTGACAAACCCAATGTTGAGATTTAAATCACAATCAGCTATTCATTATATTTCATAATAAATACAAATTAAGTAGCAATTCATGTTCACGTCAACGCGCTTGTTATCAAAGTTTTACCTAAAATACTATTCCTCACTATAAATCTCAATTATAGTTATACACTGACATTCAAAATTCCGCTATAAGCAGTCCCAATATAACTCATAACAAATTATAACTCATCTATTTAAAACTGATCGGAAATCGACATTTACTAATCATCATATACATGTCCGACATGCGCATATGTTTTAAGCATGGCAGTAACCGTTCTAGCATTTGTAACTCATCATTATCACCGATTGATACCATAACGGTTTTTGACATGAATGGCTTAGCATCTTACAATGATAAAATATTGCATCAAGACCAAATAATTTATTGGAAATTTGAAAGGGGAGAAAAGCATACCACCTGGGATGGTGGCACGACTGGGCAGTTCCTTTGATAAAGCATCCACTTGTTCTTTAGTCAGTACCTAACTTAATATAAACATCAGTAGAATAAGCGGTCAATATTTATCAGAAGAATTATGCATAAATGGTTATTAGTCAATGTGTCACATACCAAACGCCTAAGGGATCAATTATGACAGAAAGAAAAACTATTACAGTACATGTTCAGCACATGGGATTTCAATTGTGCAACTTACATTAACGGGAAACAAAGAGACCCTATACCAAATGTTCAAAAAAAATAGCTCATTTAAAGCACATGGTAAATATGAAGTCTTTAATTTTAAATGCACCCACATGGTTTGTAAAGAAAAGAAAATGCAGAAATAAATGGAGTACTAACCTTTTTTATACTGGGATACCGGCCGGATGGATCTGGACCGTGGTCTCTTCCCTGCATGAAAGATAAGGCATTAAGAAAAATGACACCAAAAGAGAAGTTAATTTATGCAGGTTAAAAATTGTAAAAACTGCTATGTATTGACAGATGCACCTTTTATATACAGATTGGGACGGCCTACGAACACTTTCTATTAGAATAAAATCATGATTTATTATATCTATTAGTACAATTAAAATAATCCGTTTTACATGTTGCAATAGACAAGGTTTGAATAAAAGGGACAGTTTGGATTGATTAACCAAACTGCGTACAATAATAGTCATAGGGGTGGAAAACGGGAATATGTTATATATATAGTGATCATCTTGAACTGTAAACTATTGTGTGGCCAGTTCTAATAAAATGAAAATATGTTAAATATAGTGATCATATCCGTTAACTACAATAACTTAAGTGGCTGTAAACATTTGAAACTTTAGACGACTTTCAGTTCTACCCAATTTGAACCGTTGCTCTGTAGTACGAATTAATGTGGCGATAGAAACCCATGACGACGGTCTATGTAATATATGTTTCTTAGAAACCTGATGTACCTGTATAGACGAGAGGTAATTGATAGATTCGTCTTTACCCTTTTACAATTTTGAAACAGATGGTTACACATAACATATACTGGAACAAAGCTAGGTAATTTGTTTGCAAATTTTCAAAGATGGGAATATGTATCAAATAAAAAATACGTGTTGAGTAATGTACAAACCTGTTTAAGCATAGCATCATTGGTTGAGAACTTCAGGTCATCCTTGGTATCACCAAGAAACATGAGAAAGAAACATAAAATCACACTTGTGCTGTATCAATAAGCTGGTAGTCAGTACGATTCAGATGAGGAAACTGTCAATCCAACAAAAAATACCATCAACAAATATTCACAAAACAATAAAGAATCACAAAATTAATGACCATCATCTTGTTTTTCCGGAGCTAAGATACAAATAAGCATACATCACGATTGTAGGAGGAAGGAACGATATCCTCAACCTTGTTTCCATTAAAGATACCGATTACAACAAAGTGACATTTAGCATGATCATGCTCATATTTATGTTTTTCTATGTGTATTCTTATTACAGATAAACTTATTTGTAGCCCAAGAGCCCAGTTCCTCTCAACTTGGCTTCTAAGATTAATTCCTTGATAATCCATAAAAGTAGTTGTACGCAGTGGCATAACTGAAGCAACAGCCTCATTTCGGTTGAATCCATCCAACAATTCATTTAAAGCACAAAAATATGGATATAAATGCATAATAATAGACGATAAAATGAAGTATTACAATTATTGTAAAACTTGAGTAGTGTTCCCTTCAACCCATAATAGAAATTGAGACTATAAGTTGCTTACTGTTTACACATCTCTATCAAAATTAACGAAATGCAGAGGTGTTCATTTCAACCCATTTAGTTATGAATAGATATAGTTATATCTCACATCAAATTTGTAGAACATAGAAAAAAGTAGCTTAACAGGAAATTGTTCAAAATGGGCCAAACTGGTCAAAAGTCCCCAAAGTTTATTTATATGTTTAATCATATTGGCACTCTATTTAGTGTTTATAACAGATTAATACAGCAAAATTTGGCAGAGGATAATCATATACCTTTGTAATAGCATTTGAACCAACATCAAGACTTATATTACATCACGACAATCATTTTCTTACTTTTGTGGTCATCATCTACTTGCGTACATCATTATCAAACTCATGGTCCTACAAAAAATGCATATACCAAATAAGCATTCTTTATAATTCCTTTGCAAACTCAAATCATATAAATTGAATTAGTCAAATACAAACAGTAAAAGAATAAATATAAAAATTATGTAATCCATTACCTTCATAATGATTGTCAGATCTTAACCGGTAATCACATCAATCAAATCAATCCATCAACGATTCGATTATGTAGGTTTTGAGCTGTGATTTTGATTCATGATTCAGTAATAATATGATCTCCCGATTGTTTTAATTTTTGAATAATGAACAATAATAAATATAAAAATACCTACCACAAATTGAGGTGAAGAATTTAGAACTCTGAAACTGAATTGGAGAAGAGAGATCCGGCTATTTCTTGAGAGAAAATCATCCGTAATATCCTGAATCATTTTGAAAATCATATAATCATACCCAAAACATAACGCTTTAAATATGGTATAGATTAGGTGAATCTGTTTTTAAATATATTTGACTCCCTAATTTATCTCCCTTTTTTTCCTCGGGATTTTGATTTAAACAATTTTCAAAAACTTTCTAATAGTAGTGGTTTTCCATGTGGCGTTTTTATAGGTTTTTGGGATGATTTTTTGCCTCTAAAAATAGCAATCACACTTGTGTTTTAGGGATTAAATGTTACCTTAATATAAAAAAACACTTTTTAGGCTTGAAATATATATATATATATATATATATATATNAATGGTTCAAAATGGGCCAAACTGGTCAAAAGTCCCCAAAGTTTATTTATATGTTTAATCATATTGGCACTCTATTTAGTGTTTATAACATATTAATACAGCAAAATTTGGCAGAGGATAATCATATACCTTTGTAATAGTATTTGAACCAACATCAAGACTTATATTACATCACGACAATCATTTTCTTACTTTTGTGGTCATCGTCTACTTGCGTGCATCATTATCAAACTCATGGTCCTACAAAAAATGCATATACCAAATAAGCATTCTTTATAATTCCTTTGCAAACTCAAATCATATAAATTGAATTAGTCAAATACAAACAGTAAAAGAATAAATATAAAAATTATGTAATCCATTACCTTCATAATGATTGTCACATCTTAACCGGTAATCGCATCAATCAAATCAATCCATCAACAATTCGATTATGTAGGTTTTGAGCTGTGATTTTGATTCATGATTCAGTAATAATATGATCTCCCGATTGTTTTAATTTTTGAATAATGAACAATAATAAATATAAAAATACCTACCACAAATTGAGGTGAAGAATTTAGAACTCTGAAACTGAATTGGAGAAGAGAGATCCGGCTATTTCTTGAGAGAAAATCATCCGTAATATCCTGAATCATTTTGAAAATCATATAATCATACCCAAAACATAACGATTTAAACATGGTATAGATTAGGTGAATCTGTTTTTAAATATATTTGACTCCCTAATTTATCTCCTTTTTTTTCCTCGGGATTTTGATTTAAACGATTTTCAAAAACTTTCTAATAGTAGTGGTTTTCCATGTGGTATTTTTATAGGTTTTTGGGATGATTTTTTGGCTCTAAAAATAGCAATCACACTTGTGTTTTATATAGGTTGGGATTAAAATGTTACCTTAATATAAAAAAATACTTTTTAGGCTTGAAATATATATATATATATATATATATATATATATATATATATATATATATATATATATATATATATATATATATATATATATATATATATATATATATATATTATTTTTTTGGCTAAATATCTATATAATTATTAATTTTTTTAAAAATAAATAGTGAAATTCGGGTTATTCGGGTCAACCCAAGAACCGAACCGAATTTGAATTCGGTTTTCGGTTCGGTTCGGTTTTCGGGTTGACCCAAAAAAAACTTTTAACCAAACTAACCAAACTGAACTAACCGAATAACCCGATAACCGAACCGATCAACGCCCCCAATATATACACCATTTTTCAATGGTTATTGGATTCATCAAATTTCCACATAATTTTTTGTTTAAGTATTGTCAATGATTTGTTCTCATGATACAAAGATTTTACAGGTTTTTGTAGGTTGGTCAAAAGAATTACAAGGCCCATTGGAGTGATCCATGAAAAGCCCATTTAAATCAAATGAAACTAGGGGTGTAANTATATATATATATATATATATATATATATATATATATATATATATATATATATATATATATATTATTTTTTTGGCTAAATATCTATATAATTATTAATTTTTTTAAAAATAAATAGTGAAATTCGGGTTATTCGGGTCAACCCAAGAACCGAACCGAATTTGAATTCGGTTTTCGGTTCGGTTCGGTTTTCGGGTTGACCCAAAAAAAACTTTTAACCAAACTAACCAAACTGAACTAACCGAATAACCCGATAACCGAACCGATCAACGCCCCCAATATATACACCATTTTTCAATGGTTATTGGATTCATCAAATTTCCACATAATTTTTTGTTTAAGTATTGTCAATGATTTGTTCTCATGATACAAAGATTTTACAGGTTTTTGTAGGTTGGTCAAAAGAATTACAAGGCCCATTGGAGTGATCCATGAAAAGCCCATTTAAATCAAATGAAACTAGGGGTGTAATCGAGTCGAGCCGAGCTCGAGCTTAACAGGGCTTGAGCTTGGCTTGATAGCTTGACGAGCTTTAATCATCCAGGCTTGAGCTTGGCATGAAAAATTCAATTAAAGCTTGAGCTTGGCTTGAAAGTGTATAAAAACATTGTATCTAATAGCCAAACTCATCAATAAATATATGTATGAAGTAAAACAAACTTAAACCATAATAGCCAAACTTACTAGTGTTTTACACAAATAATAACACTATAACAGTCGACAACCCAAGAAGTGTGAATAATACATAAGGTAGGATACAAAACATTTGGATTAATTCGGTTTAAATGACCTTCTAGAATACATGTTCAATTATTTACAAAGTAAGTCGTTATAATTATGTTAATACTCAAATTATCCCTAGTTAGTTATATAAATTTATAATGAAAATATATTTATATTGAAGCTCGAAAAAGCTTGATAGGAGCTCGAGCCGAGCAATCAAAAGCTTGAGCTTGGCTTGTTATATGTTTCAAGCTATTTTTTGGGCTTGAGCTTGATAAAAGCTTGACTCGATCGAGTCAAGCTCGAGCTCGAGCTCAAGTTGCTTGATAAAAGCTTGACTTGATTGCAGCTTTAAATGTACATGTTAAAACTTAAAACAAATAAATGCATGTGGTGTAAAATCTTTAACGAAGGACTTTTGTTAATTAAAAGCAAATTATTTGTTTTCTGTCAAAATTTTCAAGATACTTTTGCGATAGAAACTCAAATTCTTTACAGGTAGATAAGCAGATAACCAGTGTTTATAATTGATTTTATCTTATCATAAATAGCAAACTCGGTTTTAAAGTATAGAGGCTGTATGTATACAGCAAAACATGTATCACGATATCCTCAATAGAAGATACTCTGTAATTGCACACAGAAAAGACGCAGAATATATATAGATATCAAAATACATCATCATGGAAACGCTACAGAAAACATATTTAAAGCATATTAGTACTTTTTTTTTTTTTCTTAAACAGCCATATATCCTATATTGGTTACTGTTTTTATTTAAAGCATTAAAGTATGACGATCCTTTCGAACGACATCAGGCATAACGAGGATAAAGGCGAAGTGGAAGTCCCTTGGCAAGCTTAGGCATCGGATTGACAATGATTTGTTCATTCGGGATAACCTTTTCCCACTTATATTTTATCACGAGATGATGCATGAATACGAGTATCTCTAATCGTGCATATTCTCTTCCTGGACACATATGAGGGCCTCCTCCAAATGGTACGAACGTATATGGTGCAGGTCCTTTGCCATCGAATCTTGATGGATCAAGCTTTTGAGGCTCGGTAAATACTTCAGGGTTTTTGTGAGTTGAGAGTGCACTCCAGTACAGCTGTAACATTGAAGAACCATAATTAGCCAATAAGTAAAAGCTATACATAATAGATCGAGACCATATTGAGTGATGAATATATGCATCATGCGTGTTGGTGAATTAATTACCTTCCAACCTTTTGGAATGGAATAACCATTATATACGAAATCAGTCATGGCTTCTCTAAAAGAACCTTGAAGAGGTGGAGCTAATCTAAGGACTTCACATGCCACATTCCAAGAGTACTTCATCTTCGACAGGTCCTCCCAGTTCAACAATTCTCCTGGTGCTTTAGATTTTGCAATTTCCAATTGTTCTATATTTGCCAAGAAAAAGATAAAGAATGTTGTTCTAATGTTATAGTGGTAAAATTCATTTTTTTCGTTTCCTTCATATTTATCAATGTAACTTGTCATTCTTAAATTTTTATTAAATGTTGATATCATAAATCTTCTATTAAACTAAAACTTGAACGTACTTTAAGCGAATCTATTAAACTTGAACCATGAATAACATTTAGTACCTTTTAAGACTCCCTCGTAAATTTCTGGCAAGTCAGCAAGAAACTTTACAATGAATGCACATGTTGAGCTTGCATTATCATGGCCGCCAATCAACAAACCAATGATTACGTCAGCGATGTCAGCTTCTGCAATGTTTTGGCTCTCTTCATCACAAAGCATTTGCGACAATATGTCTTGTGTAGGTGAAGCTTTCCCATCGGCCAAATCAATCTTTCTTTGCTTTATGATTGCAATAATTTCTTTTCTGATGAAGTTGCCTGCATGTATTGCTCTCCGTAAAGGTGTCCAAGGAAGGTCTATGGGGATAGAGAAAATCCCCGGAGCAAATTTCTCGAATGGGCCAGATAAGTGCTTGACCTCTTCGGGGTCTTCAATACTCACAAAGATCTTGCATGCTAGCGAAAAAGTGAAGTTTTGGGTGACTTCATGTGTCACAATTTGGTCCATACCGTCCCATTCGGTTTTGAAGTGTCTTTGCGCCATCATGTCCATGACTGGGACGTATTGGCGTAGGGATTCAGGTCTGAAAGAGCGACTAAGCATCTTTCTCTGGTTCGTTGTTTCCTTCGCAGAAGGGAGGATCTTTTCCACTGAAGCAGGCCACCATGCCTTAACAAGTTTGTTTTCATTTGAAAACAAAAATTTGTTACCTGCTGACCCACAAAACACTGCCGCGTCTTCCAGCATGAGCGATGTCTTGAACACATGAGGCGAGAATCTAGCCATGCGGTCGAAGATGAACTTCTCAGGGTGGCCTTTCCAGCCATTGGTGAGAAATTCTAGAGTTTCACCAATCACTGGCCATCCGGTTTGACCAGGTGGGAGCTTTCTATCTACAACCGGCTTAGACTTGTAAAACACAAAATATAATGAAAGTGGGACAAGAACAACAATGAGATATAGGAAGATAGAATAGATGAGAATGAGATCAACCATTATTATTGAGTGTTTTGGTTGCTCGTTTAGTTATGGAGAAGAAGAGAACTAATGGCCGACTGTATATATAGAAAATAATACACACTTTTTCAAGGTTTTTACTTTTTCTTAGAGCATTGCGATGCATTAAATTTTCAGATCAGCATGTACGTACATTTTACATAATTTGCGTTAGTGGCCTCCTTAATTAACAGTTGAGTTAAAATATGTACCTTTCTAGGTGGTTTGAATTTCAACGTAATTAAATATAGAAAGGTACAAAACATTATCCAATTAAATGATTTAAATGCATTACTTGTAATTAAATGCTGACTTTTATGTTTGTTGCTTCTCTTAGGTGGTTTCAATTTCTTGTTATGTGATTAGAAGCAACTGACAAACGATCAACACTTTCTTTTTTATTTGTGATAGCTTAGCCCGTAATAGTTCAAAGTCTCAAACACTAACAAGGAGACGAGTTCATTTGAAGTTTGCAAAGCCATAATTAAACTATTTCGTAATATTAATATGAGTAGCAATCAAACATCCATTTATGATCTTCTGGTAGTAACTAGATTAAGAAGTTCGGGGCCCTACTAATAAGTTCTCTTGAGATTGTTGGATTAATAAACCTGGAGCTTTGTTGTTGGTCCCGTTTACCCGGTTAAGTTAACTATGAAGTTAATCTAAACGTGTATTATGGTATAATGATGTAATGAAGTTCTTTGATAAAAACAAGATATAAGAGTAAAACGTAAATCAAAACACAAGGTAATTTTCAACGTTTAATTCTTATTAGAAATGAATCAAAGAATTATACCCTAGTGTTTGCGGAATAAACACTTGGGATTGAAACGACAAGTATGGTGTGTTTCTCCTCACTAAACTTAAGCTATGCTTAAGTGACAACTAAGGTACAATCGAGCTATCTCGAGTACAAGTATGTTCTTTGGAGGAGAAAAAGGTTTGTGAATGTCTAAGCATTAATTACACAAACTTAACCTTTTCTCCTCTTTATGATCCTATTTATACACAAGTATAATACATACTATTGTCCAATGGATTAAAGACTTCATAAGATAAATCTTTAGAAGATCTTGTTTACTGTTGAAAGCAACCCATATTGGGTTAGAAGACAGATAACCTTTTTAGGCATAGGCTGGATTGTAGCCAAATAAGGAAAGTTTGACTTATAAAGTGATAAAGCACTTTATTTAATGGAAAACCTTTCTTCGTTAGGCTTGTTCTAAGCATCCTGAAGATGACTCACTGAGTGACTGTTCACTCAGTGACTTGATTATGTTTAAGGAAGTCTAACACTTAGGTTATTTTATGTTCAAATCCTAGTTAAGGAAAGCTTGGGTAATTTCAGTGACCCAAAAGTCTCCCCCTATTTGTATATACAAATAGCCTAAGTGTTCTATGTGTCAGTGTGAGTGAGCAAAGGTCTTCTTCTCACACTGAGTGTATCTAAGTAGTATTAGGACACTGATTAAACAAAACATTACTTTTCATTAATCGTTATTACAGTCCTAAAGATGACAAAAGATACAAGAGGGATAGGTGGTGTTGCAGATTCAGATGTTGAGCTTGTAGCCAAGAGCTTTAAGCTTGGTTCTCTTAGACTTCAGCAAGTTCTTCTCAGGATGTCCTTCAATCTTGGCTCTCAGGTCTTTGCAGAACCTTACATTCTCAGCAGTCTTGATTGGAGAAGCCATCATGAAGTACATAAGCATCGCCTTGACCCCAGCATTGTCAATGTCTGGAAGGAGGGGTTTTCAGCTTCTGCAATGTTTTGGCTCTCTTCATCACAAAGCATTTGCGACAATATGTCTTGTGTAGGTGAAGCTTTCCCATCGGCCAAATCAATCTTTCTTTGCTTTATGATTGCAATAATTTCTTTTCTGATGAAGTTGCCTGCATGTATTGCTCTCCGTAAAGGTGTCCAAGGAAGGTCAATGGGGATAGAGAAAATCCCCGGAGCAAATTTCTCGAATGGGCCAGATAAGTGCTTGACCTCTTCGGGGTCTTCAATACTCACAAAGATCTTGCATGCTAGCGAAAAAGTGAAGTTTTGGGTGACTTCATGTGTCACAATTTGGTCCATACCGTCCCATTCGGTTTTGAAGTGTCTTTGCGCCATCATGTCCATGACTGGGACGTATTGGCGTAGGGATTCAGGTCTGAAAGAGCGACTAAGCATCTTTCTCTGGTTCGTTGTTTCCTTCGCAGAAGGGAGGATCTTTTCCACTGAAGCAGGCCACCATGCCTTAACAAGTTTGTTTTCATTTGAAAACAAAAATTTGTTACCTGCTGACCCACAAAACACTGCCGCGTCTTCCAGCATGAGCGATGTCTTGAACACATGAGGCGAGAATCTAGCCATGCGGTCGAAGATGAACTTCTCAGGGTGGCCTTTCCATCCATTGGTGAGAAATTCTAGAGTTTCACCAATCACTGGCCATCCAGTTTGACCAGGTGGGAGCTTTCTATCTACAACCGGCTTAGACTTGTAAAACACAAAATATAATGAAAGCGGGACAAGAACAACAATGAGAGATAGGAAGATAGAATAGATGAGAATGAGATCAACCATTATTATCGAGTGTTTTGGTTGCTCTTTTAGTTATGGAGAAGTAGAGAACTATGGCCGACTGTATATATAGAAAATAATACACACGTTTTCAAGGTTTTTACTTTTTCTTAGAGCCTTGCGATGCATTAAATTTTCAGATCAGCATGTACGTACATTTTACATAACTAGACGAGTACCCGTACATAGCAACAGAATTTTATGGCGGTAGATAGCTGTAGCGATAAAAAAAGTTTTTGGGTTATAAACGAAAAATAATAAAAGTTTGATAATTTGGGGATTAAACATAATTTTTGAAACTCGGTTCGACCCGGCCGGTTCACCGGTTGAACCGATTCCGATCGAAAAAACGGGTCAAATAAAACCGGTATTTATATTTTCGAAACCCAGTTAGACCCGAAAATTGGTTTTGTATATTTTTCCCGAAAATTGTGGTGTCTTGACTAATTAGTATATACCTTAAATACATTTTTATCTAAAATTATTTCATAGTTTCCTTAGATAGATCATAGATGACTGAACTTTTAAAGTTTGACCAAGACTGAATTTTTTCACTTTTCAAGGTTAGGTTGACATTTTTGTTTAAAGATAGTATATACTAGTTATATTGCCCGCGCACGCGCGGGTTTTTTTAAAATTTTTTGAATCATATATTTTTATTTATTAAAAAATAAATAATTTAATCTTTGTTTTGTTTGATTTATGATGTTTAATTATAGTTTTTTATTATTAAAGATAATTATTTAAAAGTTTTAATCCTATTGTTAATTGCTTCTTATCTATATTTTTTGTATTTATCTTCTACTTGTATTATGGATAAATATAAAATGTTACCTAATAAGAAAATAATCTTTTTTT
>LBNU01016948.1:0-11868 GCA_014162995.1 Artemisia annua | reverse complement strand
ACATAGGGAATCTTGGATGGTTCATCAGGGTCACGCCTAACCTTTCTGGAAGCTGGCACCAATTGAGTAGTTGGTTCAGGTTCAGCGGTGATAATACCCTTGCCTTTGTCCTGTTGAGAGGAAGATGTATCAGGTTCCATGTATGAGGATATTGGAGCAACCTGAGCAGGAGTCTCCCCCTCAGTGTGAGACTGAGGTGCTTCAGTAACATTTGGTTCAGGGATGGGAGCTTCAGTGACATTCTCCCCCTCAACTATTGCCGGAGCGTCAGTGAGAGCAAGAGTTGGTGGTGGCACTGAAGTCGAAGGGGCTGAAGACTCCTTGAAGGCCTGAAAGATTTCAGACATCATTGACTTGATCTCCGAAGTGTCTTGTTGAATGATAGACACTTTTTCTTTGAGAGAAGACTGTGAACTTTCAAGAGCAGTCATTCGTGAACCAAGAGTCCAGGCCACTGAGCTAGAAGATTGAGCCCATTTGGCCACATTTTTATCAAGGCTGCTGAGGGAAGACTGCATGCTGGTCATTGAGGCACTGAGGGACTGAAGATCCAAAGACTTCAGCAAGGCGACCAATTCAGGGAAGTTGGCCGATTGCTGAACAAAGATGTCTGAAGCCTGAAGAAGCTTCTTTGTGAGTTCAGGATCTTCTTTGACCAACGCTTCAATGTTTTCAACTTTGGGAGTGAGCTTGTTGAAAGTTTCAACAAACTTGTTCATATGTGAAGTCAAAGTTGTCAGGTGGTGATCAATGCTGGAGTTCTGTTCCCTGACATCATCATGAAATTCTTCGACAGAGTCCTTGAGATTGCAGTAGTGGACTGCTTGTTCAGTGTGTAAGTCGAAGACTTCATCAGTGACCCCACGAAACAAGGCATTGGTTGCCTTCTTCATGAACTTAACCATTTTTCGGCCAGTGAGAGGAACGGAGTCATCTTTCTCATCCACTGAGTCAGTGTGTTCAGCTTCAGGTTGTGATTCCTCGGCATTGTGGGATGGAGACTGAGGAGTTGGTTCAGTGTGTTCAATGGTTTGATCAGCAGTCTCCATATCATCCCCAGCTTCAAAAAATTCCTCGTCACTGCACTTGGTTATTTCATCATCATCAGAATCAATCATTGCCTGAAAAGTAGCCATAGAGTCAATCTGCAACAGGGGGTCAACCAGCTCCTCTTCATAAGAAGATTTGCCTTCGGTGTGGTCAGGGCCTGACCCCTCAATTCCAGTGGATTGGGTTTTATCCACCTGGTCCTTAGGGTCAGTCCCTGAGGAATGCGCAACTCCATGAGGGGGTGTTGGTTCCATATCAGCGGGTGGTTTGTTTCCCCCTGAGTCTTTGTCCCCTGATGTCCCTTCAGGCACTGGTGGGTTTTGGCCAGTGCCATCATTAGGAACGGTGGAAGGCGCTCCCCTACTAGCGGGTTGTGTATTTCCCTCTAGATCTTGGGGAGTAGTAGTTGGGACCAAGGGCACTGACTGTGATGTATCAGTGTCCTTCGTTGTCACCGGGGGTGTTGAAGCCTGGCCCTTGGGTGTCTTATCAGTCTGGGGTCTTTTGTGCCTTTTAGGCTGTGTCCCTGAAGTCTTAGGGCCCTGTGCCTTTGGGTTGGTTTTTGGCACAGTCTTAGACTTCCCTCTTTTCTTAGAAGGGAGAGGTGGAGACACTGAATTCCTCAGGTTGTTTACAGCAACCATCCGATCCGTCAATTCAATGTTTGAGACTGAGGATGGGTCTTTTAAAAAATTTTGTGAACTCAGGATGGCAGGTAAAGAGCCAAGGTGAAAATCCTGAGTATAATCACAACCCAGTAACCTTTGTAAAGCACATGAAAGGAATCTAGGATAGGAGACATAGTCAATCCTAGAATCCTTCAGCAGCTTGGTTACGAGATCACTGTAAATGATCTCTCCAATGTCGACATTGACTCCTGTCATCAGGCAATAAGACATCATCAACTGCATAGAATTAATCTGTTCAGTTGATGAGTGATTTCCGCCGAGGACCTGAATCACAAAGGTGAACAGGATCCTCCAAGCCGCGGGAAAGGAGTTCTTGGTGACAGGAGTTTTGTCCAAGTTTTCAGGTTTCAGAGCTATTCTTTTCAGCCCCACTTTAACCACATCAGGGTGTGGGGCTTCAGTGTAAATTCCATTGTTGTAATCCAGCCCTGTTGAGGAGCAAAAAGTTTGAAAATCCAGTGTAAACCTTTTTGTCCCATTTAAAACTGAAAAACTGATAAGGTATTCCCTGAGAGGTCGTTGTTCATCCTTATCAGTGGGAGGTGACGGGTCATAGGCCACTGCAGTTGCCCACAACTCCCTGAGGTAGTTGTGGTACTGAAAGTAAGGTGTAGAGGTGAAGGCCTGGTATAAAGGGCAATTATACAAAAATTTAACAATGTCTTTGTAGGCAGAAACATTTGATGGATAAGAAAAATTGCCAACGACATTGTTAGTTTTGAAGTTTACATCACCCGGAGTCAAAGGTGCCCATTGAGGTGCAACTTGGATTCCTTGGTTTGTTGCCATTATTTGTATTAGTAAAAGATTTTGAAAAAGTCTTGAATGGCAAATATAGATCACCAGATGGTCACAAGTTGATTCCAACAAGATCGCTGCCGTGAAATAATCTATATGATATCAAGAGGATTGATACAAAGATGGATATCTTTATATAAGTCCTTTTTGACCAAGAAAAGTATTTTGCAAACTTGTTTTGGGTTGACAATATTACACACACTTTGCTTTTGAAAATTTTGAGCAGAGTTTCTTTAAAGATTTTTGTGTGTGTGTGTTTTTGAAGGAGAAGGGGAGTATTTATAGAGTGGTGGATTAGGGTTAGGAATTTCAATGGGTTTATGATTTTGAGAATCAAAATAGATAATTCATTTGAAGTCCGCATTTATTGCCACCACTCCACTTCCCCATAATTTTCGCACCTGTTCATTTGAACAGTTGCGCAGTTCTGCAAAAGACACTTTTGCAGGTATTAAAATATCACAAGATATTTTATGTGAGAGAGGGCAGTTAATGCCAAGTGGGATAACTGGTGATAATGTGGGGGCCCAAGATGTGGATGCCAGAAAGGTAAAAGACATATATTCCTATATTAAATAAGAATTCAGTTACCAACCTAGGACATTTACTAACTAAGTACTTAGAGCATTTAGTTAAAGCATTGAATGCTTTCAGTGTGTCTTGGGCACCCTGAGAGTATGAGTTGTGTAACTCACTGAGGGTTGTTCAGGGTCCTTGAAGAGAACAATATGTTGGAAAACATTTACTCAGCGTCTTGACTGTCAATGTCCAACATGCCCAATTCTGCTTTCAGTCTTGTGAAAGTGGGCTCATCCAGAGGTTTAGTAAAAATATCAGCGAGCTGATATTCTGTGGGGATGAAGTGTAATTCAATCTCTCCATTCATGATATGGTCCCTGATGAAGTGATATCTTATATCAATGTGTTTGGTTCTTTGATGTAAGACAGGGTTGTTGGAAATGGCAATTGCACTGGTATTATCACAAAAGATAGGGACACTTTTGTAATGGATGCCATAGTCACTGAGTTGACTTTTCATCCATAGTACATTTGCACAACAGGAAGCTGCAGCTACATATTCTGCTTCAGCTGAAGACATAGCTACTGACTGTTGTTTCTTTGTACTCCAACATACCAGTTTTCCTCCAAGGAATTGGCAGGATCCTGAGGTACTTTTCCTATCCATGTTACAGCCTGCATAGTCTGAATCAGTGTAACCTTTAAGATCAAATCCAGAGCACTTAGGATAATACAAACCAAGATTTGAAGTTCCTTTAAGGTATCTCAGGATTCTTTTCACAGCAGTGAGATGTGATTCTTTTGGGTCAGACTGATATCTTGCACATAAGCATACTGCAAACTGAATGTCAGGCCTTGTGGCTAGGAGATACATCAGTGAGCCTATCATTCCTCTAAACATGGTCTGATTCACTGATTTACCAGTGAGATCAGGACCAAGATTGTTTGGAGGGACCATAGGGGTTTTGACAGAAGCACAATCACTGAGATCATACTTTTTCAGTGTGTTCTTGATGTACTTCTCTTGACTGATGGAAATTCCTTGATCAGTCTGTTTGATTTGTAATCCAAGAAAGTATGTGAGCTCTCCCATCATGCTCATTTCAAACTGTTTTGTCATCAGTTTCTCAAATTGTTTGCACAGTTTGTAGCTTGTTGAGCCAAAGATGATGTCATCAACATATACTTGAACTAGGATCACATCTTCCTTTGTCCTGTAGATGAATAGAGTATTGTCTATTCTTCCCCTGACAAATTTGTTTTGGATTAGAAAGGCTGAGAGAGTATCATACCATGCCCTAGGAGCTTGTTTAAGACCATAGAGAGCTTTGTCAAGCTTGCAAACATGGTTAGGGAACTCATAACTTTCAAATCCAGGAGGTTGTTGAACATAAACTTCTTCTTTAAGTTTACCATTTAGGAATGCACTTTTGACATCCATTTGGTAAACTTTGAAGTTCATGTAAGAAGCATAAGCAAGGAAGATCCTGATGGCTTCCATTCTAGCAACAGGGGCAAAGGTTTCTTCATAGTCAATTCCTTCCTGTTGATTGTAGCCTTTGGCAACAAGCCTTGCTTTGTTTTTGACCACAATGCCATTTTCATCAGTTTTGTTCTTGAACACCCATTTCATGCCAATCACAAAAACACCCTGAGGACATTCAACCAGGGTCATGACATCATTTTTGTCAAATTGTTCAAGTTCATCATGCATGGCATGAACCCAACTGGGATGTTTCATGGCCTCTTTCACTGTCTTGGGTTCGATGGTTGAGATGAACCCAACATACAGACATTCATTGGCTGAGGCTGCAGTAAGTTTGGCAGCCATCCTTCTAGTGAGCATTCCCTCAAAGACAGGTTCACCAATGATGTTAACAAGCTCAATGTGTTGGTGTCTAGACCATCTTTCTTGAGGTCTGGGGTAGGAATTTGAGCTTGTTGAGGCCTGATTTGGAGGTGGAGTGGGTTCAGGTGTAGGTGCCTGAGGTTCCTCAGGAGTTTGGTCTTCAGTGAGTTCATTTTGAATGTCATTTTCAACAATTTCTAGATTCTCGGGTTCAATATGAGATATCTGATTTTGTGCTTGTTGAGCTTCAACGAACTCACTGATGGTAGGATAAGGAAGGTTGTGAGGGATGATGTAGTATGAGAAATCTGCATCAACTTGATATTGTGTGGAAGAGTTGTTTTCAGGATGATATTCATCAGGAGGATATCTTGAAGAATTGTCGATCCCGATTTCTTCCACTGAAGAGTTAAAAGACTGAATGCCTTCAGTGCTTTCATCGAAGGTGACATGATAGGTTTCCTCAGTTTGTTGTCTTCTAGTGTTGAACACCCTGAAGGCTTTAGAAACCAGTGAGTAGCCTAAGAAATATCCATCATCAGCCTTGGCATCAAATTTCCCTAGGTGATCCTTGTGATTATGAATGAACACAGGACACCCAAACACATGAAAGTAGCTGATGTCAGGGATTCTACCCTTGAATATCTCATAGGGTGTTTTGTTGTGTCTTTTGACAACGATGGACCTATTTTGAGTGTAGCAAGCTGTTTTGATTGCCTCAGTCCAGAAGTGTTTAGAAAGGGCTGACCCATTCAACATTGTTCTGGCTGCCTCAATGAGAGTTCTGTTTTTCCTTTCAGCTACTCCATTTTGTTCAGGAGTGTAGGGAGAAGAGAAATTTTGAGAAATTCCCTTCTCATCACAGAAGTTCTCAAGGTCCTGATTCTTGAATTCAGTCCCATTGTCAGTCCTGATTTGTTTGACTTTAATGTCATTTTGGTTTTCAATGTTCCTGACAAAAGACATGATGGTTTCAGCTGCCTGACTTTTCTTGGTCAGGAAGTAAACCCAAGTGTATCTCGAGTATTCATCCACTATAACCAAGGTATACTTCTCATGGTGAATGGACATTGGACTGACAGGTCCAAAGAGATCCATGTGGAGAAGATGAAGACAGCTTTTGATTGAGAAATTTTGTTTGGTTTTGAATGAGGCCCTATGGTGTTTTCCTTTTTCACATGCTGAACAGGGTTTGTCTTTAGAAAACGCCAGTGAGGGTAGGCCAAGAACTTTGTTTTGTTTGGCCAGGTTGTTGATGTGTTTGAAGTTGAGATGTGAGAGTCTTTTATGCCATAGCCAGTTGATTGCTTCACTTGCCTTTGTGAAGAGACAAGTTCCATTCTGAGTGAGTGTAGACATGTCTAAGACATAGACATCATCTCTTCTTGGTGCAATCAACACAACTTCTTTGTTGGCATTAAAGATGGTTCCTCTCTTGTCATCAAACTGAACTATGTATTTTGCATCACATAGTTGGCTGACACTGATGAGATTGTATTTGAGTCCATTTACATAAGCTATCCTAGTAAAAACTATACCATTGCAGTTTACTGAACCATAACCTTCAGTGGGAGCTGATGAGTTATCACCAAATACTACCTTGGGTCCTGGTTCTTCTATGTATTTGTGCAGATACTGCTTCACACCAGTCATGCTTCTTGAGCATCCACTATCTAGATGCCACACAGGCTCCCTGGCATGTTTCTGCACAAATAGTAAACTGAATTAGTTCTTTCTATTGACCCACCTTTTAGTAGGTTTGGGCCTCAAGGATTTCTTAAACTTATTTATGGACTCATGATCAGTGGTGGAGTGGACTTTGCTTTCACAAATTGTGCATCTTAAGCTTGAAGAGGACTCAGATGGCTGGGAGACATTTGTTGTCAGTCCTCTTCTACCCTTGATGACATTATCATGTCCTGAAGCATCATGGGAAGGATCTCCACATATATGACAGCAGGGATACATAAGGCAGTCAACTGGGTGATGGTCATTGAAACCACAATGTGTGCAAGGTTTAAGAGGCACAGCTCTAGGTTTCAGGGTTTGCTTTGATGTTGAAGCATACTTGTGAGCCTGAGCTTTGTAGTTTGCTTGATTTTTCAAAGATGTGACAAAAGAGATGTGATCAGATGTCCTATGGTCTTCTTGTTTGCATATCATGCAAAACAGGATTCTGTAGCAGTTATCAGTGGTGTGGTTTGTGTAACTGCATAACTCACATCTTTTTAGTGGCTTTTTGATGGATTTTGTTTTTGATGTAGTTGAGGAAGCTAAAGCTGATTCCTTATCCTTAGATGAGGTTTTATCATTTGATTCCAGCTTTTCACTCAGCTTCCTGACTAGTTCAGCTACTGATCAACCTTAGATTCAGTGCTGGCATTATTAATCTAAGTAGAGATGGAAGGTGTTGAAGCTTCAGTGGGAGTTGCAGTTTGCTTGTTTTGTTTAGTACTGGGGTTTTTCAGGATCGTTGTGCCTAATCCAACCTTCTCCTTGGGAGAGTGTTGAGAGTAGACAAGAGGTCCTATGTTGGAACAAGGTTCAGCCCCCTGAAGCACTATCAATGGTGGTAAAGGAGTTTGGGTTATTGATTCAGATTCACTGACATCATCAGCACTGCTGGCATTGTCAGTGACTCCAAGTAACTCCTTAATGGCCTGACTTTCAGGCATCAAGATCTTTCCTGTGTCAAAATTAGGCATATTGCCTTTGATGAGACGAAAAGTGTACCCGTTTTAAGGGGTCATTTAAGCCCTAATTCGAGTAAATGTGATCAAATATTGCCCTAAATCGTTCCTTTTGTCATTTTAGGTACTTTTGAGAGGAATTCTGGAAAACATGCATATTCGGACGTTTTTGGAGCATAAAAGTGAAGAAAACGACAAAGTCTCAAAAGATGAAGATTTACAACCTGACGGCGTCAGAAGTCACAAGGTGACGCCGTCAGAAAGCCTTGACAAAAGAGTGGAAACCAATTATCAAATGACGGGCCAGAGGAAATTTTGGATTTAACACCTGACGCCGTCAGGTGTTAGGAAAAGTAGGCCGTCAGGAGTAAAGTTAAAGAGTGACGGCCCAGAAGGTTTTATAAGGTGACGGCGTCAGAAGTGGATCTAGGCCATCCGAGAAACCTAATGGCGGCGAGCTGACGGCGTCAGCCCTTATAACCTGACGCCGTCAGAGTGTAAAATCTATATATAGTTTTCTAATTTTCATTCATTAGTGTGGAACTTTGTGGAGAACTTTTAGGGCAAACCCTAAAGACGAATTTTCTGTACTTTTTAGGGTTTCCAACCCTTGGAACCCTCATGCTTAATTAAAGATAAGTCTTCACTTTAATTCAATCAATATGTCTATGTGTTGGTTGATTATCTCTTTTGCTTGTCTTTTAATTAACATGTGTAGCTAAATTCTCTAGTGTTTGCTTAGATCTAATGAAACCTAACTATTAATTATTGGTTGATTGGTGTGTGTTGTTGTTTGTTGGGATGATTGTTCCATCAATGTTAGGCTCAAGAAAACTGGCCAACCTCCTTTATGGTAACGTGCTTGAACGTCTTGGGAAACATGTAGCCAAGGCATACTAGGCTATTAAGGTAGTATTTAACGCATGAGCCACTGTTTACAACCCCTATGGTTGTGCCGTGCATGGCATAGGGCGAGATAAGAGCTCATAGAATTGGAGAGATATGTATGCCACTCCATGAGTTATTAGGAATACACCCTTCATCCACACAAGTAACACACATATCAATTAACCGGTAAAAGATAGTTAGGGAGTAATGAAATCTAAGTAAACACAATTTTCTCCATATTGTTTTCACAACCACAATAGTTTAGATATTTATTTTATTTTAATTTGCATAAGTAGTAAACTTGGGTTAGTTGACTAGCAACTAATTCCGCCCTTCCTCTAAAAACCGAGATTTTAATTGCTTTCAAAAAAATATAAAAATACAAAAAGAATCTTCCTTCCACCCTTAGACCTATTAGAGTAGCTTTTCTATCCTAACGAACACTATTCCCTGTGAGAGAACGATCAATCCCCCGTACTTACCACTATCCTATACTACATCGGTCAGGTACACTGCCTGGTGGGGTTGTAAGCCTCTTGAGATCCCTCGAGAGGTAAAACCTGTTGTAAGGTCACAAAACCACGCATCAAGTTTTTGGCGCCGCTGCCGGGGAATAGTTATTGTTTAGGTAGAATTTTTATTTCTTTAGGTCTACTCACTAGATTCCTTTCTAGTGAGATTTTTATTTTCTTTTTCTAGGATTTTCTTTAGTCTATCTTTTTCTTCGTGTTTTTGTTCGTAATCTTTACCATCCGCCATCATGGAAGGTGGTAACATCCTTGATCCCAACAACCTAATTCAACCAAACCACCCACCACAACCAAACCAACCTCCTAGACCCCGCACCTTAGGAGAGTATTCCCGACCTAGCCACCTTGGCTATCGAAACACCATTGAGCTCACTCAAGGAGCCAATGTCACTCCCTTGCGATCCGACACCATCCGGTTGGTGCAAAGCGGATGCGCATTCCATGGACTTCGTTCCGAAGATCCAAACCAACATCTCAAGGATTTCCTCAAAATCGTAGATTCCATAGACCTTGATGTTGCAACTCGAGAGACGACCCGATTGCGTCTCTTCCAATTCTCTCTACGGGACCAAGCTAGTCAATGGCTTGAGCGACTTCCCGCAGGATCCATCACCTCTTGGGACGATCTCACAACTCGTTTCCTTGCTCAATTTTTCCCACCAGGGAGAACTACCAAGCTAAGGAATGATATCTTGGCGTTCCAACAATGCCAAGGCGAAACCCTCTACGAGGCATGGACTCGATTCAAGGACTTACTACAGAAAGTCCCTCACTATGGCATAGACCTTTGGCTCCAAGTCCAAATTTTCTATGACCATATCAATCTCCACACGAGGCAAACCATTGACCAAGCGGCCGGTGGCAAGCTACGTGATCTAAGTGCGGAACAATCATGGGATCTCCTAGAATATCTTGCTCTATATGACAACGAAAGTTGGAATGATCCCCGTGATTTGAATAAGATGGTCAAGGCAATATCTTTGCCTTCGAATAATTCAAGCACTTCCGACCGTAGGATCATAGAACTTGAAGACCAAGTCAAGTTTCTCATGAAATCCTACGAGGCTCCCAAACCAAATCACTTCTTCGTGCGAATTATGTAGTGGTCCCCACGACACTCGTGATTGCATGGAACTCCCCAAACAAGCTTTTGCGGACTACGCATCCTCGCGTACCGACGGAATGGGAGACAAGTAGTACACTTTCAAACCCGAGCCAAACCCTTACGGTGATTCATAAAACCCCTCATGGAAAAATCACCCAAACCTTAGGTGGAAGTCAAACCAAAACGTGCCCCAAAACAATTCTTCCAACCCACCTAATCGTTTTCAACCCAACGGTCCTTCCTCGAACCGTACCTTCAACAATAATCCTTCCAACAACTATGGTAGTACCAATAACTTCGAAGGATTGATGTCGAAATTTATGACATCTCAAGAAGCTCGTATATCCAAGTTTGAATCCGAGTTCAAACAAAGGCAAAGCGAGATGACCGATAAAATCGATTCCTTGTTGAAGATTTTCAATGACCGAGAGATGGGCGCCCTCCCGAGCGACACGGTCAAGAACCCGAAACTAAACGTTAACTCCATTTCTTCGGTTTCGTCCCCTAGTTCTTGCCCACAATACTATTCGGTCAACACCGTGAGCACGTGTTTCAAACAAACCCACATCCCTCAAAAAGACCATGAGAATAAGGTATCCAACACCAAATCGGTCAACAACATAGTTGAAACACCTCCCACTCAAGACCTTGACGAAGAATTCAAGGAACTCCACCTTGAACGTCCGGTTATTGATGTGTTAGAACGAGCCCCCTACTAGAACGCCCTCTTAGAAAAATATGAGAAGAAGCTCAAATTAGGTGAAAAAGGGACAGCTTTCGTTTGAAACAAACTACCTAAGAAGTTAGAAGATCCAGGCTTATTTGTCCTACCGTGCAAGATCGGTAATTCGGAAGCTTATGACACATTAGCCGATCTTGGATCTAGCCTCAACCTACTTCCATTACCTCTCTACACCACCCTCAAACTAGGAAAGCTAGAAAAAACCGAGGTAATAATAGGTTTAGCGGATGGAAGTGTAGCATACCCGGTAGGAGTAGTAAAGGACGTGGTAGTTCACATAGGGAAGTTAAAAATTCTAGCCGATTTCCACGTCCTCGATATGGTGAGCGACCCTACATGCCCCTTGTTGATAGGAAGAGGATTTTTAGCCACCGCTAGTGCTATGATTGACTGCAAGGAATCCAAGATAGCGGTAGGAGAAGGAGAAACTTAGTCGGTTTATGATGTTAAGAAACATGCCTACGACACCATTGAAGAATCAACCGATAGAAAGACCTCTAGATACGGACCATGGTTAGAAGGAGACTTTATAGGACCCCAACGCCCATTCTACCTAGAAGAGGAATTTGTAAACCGAACACAAACGGTAGAACAACTTTTGGCTAGGGAAACCGAACTAGATCCCTTTGAAGACCCCCTAGTTTTTAGAAAAATGACCGACTTCCTAGGAGTTTTGCCGATCAACCTAGCCATGAATAAATGGAAAAGCGAGGGCGATAAACATAAATGGAATTGGGATAAGCCACCTAAGGAAGGGGATGGATCATGGCACATAAAGATAACTCTATACGATCCGGATGGAGAGAAGTTTGAGAGGTCATATTTCACCAAAAGCACCGATAGGACACTTCCAACCAAAATCAACCCTAAGGATGTCCTCGATGCAGAACTCACCTATGTCGGATAGGGTGACTTTGAGTCTAGCTACAAGACTCGTTAATAAAGAAAAGCGCTTCTTGGGAGGCAACCCAAGCTTTGTATGTTTTGTTTGTTTGTTTATTTGATTTT
>LBNU01016947.1:0-26526 GCA_014162995.1 Artemisia annua | reverse complement strand
ATATGACTATCCTGTGTGGGTATACTGGTATTGCCATGCTTTTGCTTTTAATTTGAGAAGAAACCCATTTCGTGATGAAAGTGCCAAAGAAATAGAGACGAAAAATACAAGCGAAATAAATAGGAATGAATTGATGGTAGTTTTACTTTATGTGTTCGCAAATGGAAAAGAAATTATAACAAATCATGTGTACATGTCAAATTAACTTTTCTCCCAAAAGTTTTTGATTTTAAAACGAAAATTTTGAAAAGAAAACTAAAGAACCCGATTTCATATAATTTTTTACCACTCTTTTAGGGTAAATTTGCCTCTTCTTTTTTACTTCTCTCCAAATGAATCATTTTTTAAATCTTTTGTACAAATAGCATTTCCTTATTATATATACATACCAATATAAGTGATATTTACTTATTAAATAATTAAGCATGTGATGAGAAACAAAAGTTAAAACAATTGTTGATGTATTCACAATTTGTGGATCTCAACGTCTTTATGTAATTACAATTTTTCAAACAAATATATTTGATATATTTTTTAGATGGAGAAGTTAGTTTAGTTGGGTCTATTAGGCTTGTAGGCAAAGGGAGGGTTTTTTCACCTGACACTTCAGCGTTATCTCATATTTCTTTCTCCTCTCACTTCTCCTCACTTCACTTCACCATTTAGTAGTTAAGGTTACCTTTAACTTCACCTTTCATTGAATACCCACTTTATAAAAATATACCCACTAAATACCCCACACACACTCACACACAAATTAAAAAATAATAAATGAGGCCCATTTTTTTCTTTTTCATTTGGTGGTCAGACCACCGAATTTTCTTTTGGGAATCGTTCCTCGCGCGTGATCATGGGAGGTGGGTAAGGGAGAAGGAGCGTGAGGTGGGGCCATTTGATGATACCTTAACCACCTTGCCTAGTAGCCTTAGGGTCCGTTTCTTTTTCTTCTTAAATCGTCTTACCACTAACAAGAGTGGACCCAAGTAATAAATTAATATTTTTTTTATTGAGGTCCCACTCATTTGTGTTAAATGATCTTAATCCCCAAGGCAAAAAAACTCCACCACTCCCCAATCAGACACAACAAGTGAGGGGACCCGCTTATTTTAGATCCACTTATTCCAAAGAAAAAAAGAAACAAAGCCTAAGAGTTCTCTATGTTGCTTTGTACTTTATTGTAGTTATCAATAATAAAGTGTAACCTAAATAGAGTACAAAGCGACATAGAGAAACTCTAATGGACCCAACCCACAAATCGGGCTTATGCCAACTAACTTATCCATCTCTAATAATGTTCACCGAAGAGCTTTGGCTCAGTTGGTGCTCACCTCCGAGAAACCCATTAGCTTACTGGAGAGATTTTGTGGATAAAAAGTCATGGTTTCGAGTTTTGGCTCGTGCTCACTCCAGTTGGTGCCCCCACTGAGAAGAGTTATCGGAACAATTTTTTGTTAGATGTGATGCCAAAAGACACCCAAAATCAAAGTATTCCCGTCAATTCAGACCGTTGGTGGATTTCATATATTGATATTAGTTGTTAGTTGTTACGTGTGACTGCATGCGCTAATGAAAATGAAATGATGCCGTCTTGGAACAACTTTACATAATAAAATCCATGTCGGGTACGTGCACTGTCACGTATGCAAAATTGCATCACCCACTAAATAAATTTAAATTTGAATATAGTTGTTATTTATTTTTAATTTAACTAAGAATGGGCATTATTATTCATATTAAATTATTTGATTTATTAATTGTTAGGTTATGTAATCAAAAGTAAAACAATATGAGTAGTTAAATGTAGCACTCAAGTGTGAACAAAATTAAACATATATAGTAGTATGTGATAAAAATGTAATGATATTCAAAATGCTTTTGCTACCACTTATAAAGATGATTAGATAGAAACACTTATAAAAGTATCAACAATATGTCATATCTGTTCTCTTGTTGACTTCGCATGCTACTTATCATAACACATTTTTTTGAAAAGTTTTAAAATGTCAATTTTTTTTGGATCCTTATATCAGACCCGTCTTCGCAAGCTACTTATCATAACACGTTTTTTGAAAAAAAAAAGTAAAATGACTATTTTTTTTAATCCTTATATCAGACCCGTCTCACAAATCTATTCAATAAAACTTGAACCCACAATCTTTTAAGTAGTCAGCACACATACGTGCCATTAAGCCAAAACATCTTGTTACAACACATATATTTACAAATTTTATCACTCGTGTCTAAATTAAATTTGCTTCGCTTCTATTTTATTTCTAAAGATGTACTTTTAGCTTTTGATATGTTTGTAAAGAGATCATATCATCCTTCATCTGAATATTTATTCATAGATTATGAGTGTGTTTGGCGCAGAGTGTTTAGGAACAGTGAGCTTGAGCATTGTGATTTTTAATGCTTGTTTGGCAAGCAACAATTAGCTTTTTTTATTTTTTCAAATGCTCATTTAGTTTCCAACGCTCCATGAAATAGCAATTATAATCGTTGAGCATTTATGAGATGTTTTACACGTTATAATTACAACTACAACTACGTTAGCAAACGTTTCAATAAAAAATACAATTAACTTAGTGGTATTTTTGCCAAACGCAACCACAATAATAGTATAGTAGGAACTAGGAAGTATCAAAATACATTCAATAACATCCTATTGTTAATGGATTATGACATTTTTGTAAGACGTGATACCTTTTTAGACAAATGGGTCAACTTTTCATGTCTACTAGTATTACGTAATTATATAATAATTTAAATTCAAATGTAGGAGCGATGGTCCATCTTAAACTCACTTTCTTGGTTGTCGGTCACTGATTGTTGGGTCTAGACCGGTGTTGAGAATGGGTCCGGTTGAGACCAAGCCAATTGGCTCAATTAAGACTGGATTTTAGGACTCGGTTATAAGATTAAAATAAACATGAGAAGACAACTTTAAGGTTTGGAAACAAGTAAATTCAAAGTTAGGAAAGTTTACCTAAAGTGAAATAAAGGGTGTTTAAAATCATACATTTTTAAGTCCTAGGTAAATATTTTCTAGAGTGAGTTTGATAAAAACTGAATTTTGATTATCCGGTATCNTCAGTCTGCGCATAGATCTGAGCATCTAGATACATTGACCATTTAACAAGTTATCGTATCATAATTCCAAACACTAAAATCCCGTCCAAAACCCGAGAATGATTTGGCAGCATGCACGTAGTCATCATCTGTAGACGACAAGGTTAAAGTCTTTAACCTGGCATTATGTTAGTGGCTCATCATAAGCTCGGTGCTTTTTTTTTTTTTTTTTTTTTTTTTTTTTTTTTTTTTTTTTTTTTTTTTTTTTTTTTTTTTTTTTTTTTTTTTTTCCTCACTTAAAAGCTTATGAACTTTATAAGCTTATAAGTCCAAAAATATGAGCTTATCAAAATTTTAATAAGCTTAGACAAAACACCCCTTTAGCTACTATTCAGGTGCATGAATAATATGTTTTTTTTCTTAAAGAATATTCATATCCAAAATCAATCGTAGGAAGGGGGGAAAAAAATCTGTTATTTGACCAAATGAAACGGGCTATCGACCACGTGATACATTGAATGCAAGTCTAAATCCTTCAACTTTGTCAACTTTTAGAATAAAAATAAAAGTATGGTCTGTCTTGAAACTATTGGAGATAAATAAAGTTTAGTTTCTCATTCAAAAATAATAACATTCTTACACAATTGAAATCCACAAGTAACATATTATCTGTCCTAAACTGATTGTAAGTTTGTAACAAACTAGGCGAAACGTTTAATACCGAACATTCTGGTTGTGCAATAACTCAACAAGAGCAGCAACAACTCCTTTTCCTTCGGCATAAACATCCATCTTTGGGTCTTCGATCTTCCTTTTCAATAATCTGTCTACCTCCCCTCTTAGTTTCTGCAAAATCAACCCAAAATAATGCTTTTGTGAGCAACAATTCAAGAAAGCAAAGAGATAATGGCACTTACGCTTATTACTTAGAATGTGTCAATTAACGTTAGTGCTTTTAAATCAATTTCATAACCTGTCAAATGGCTCAATTCGAGTTGTGATTTGCCTCACGGGTCAAACCAGAAAAATTAGTAAAAACAAAACCAGATCAAACGGGTCAACCAGTCAAATGTCAACAACAATATCAATGCATAAAAGTTGTTAAACTAATTTATTCAGAATTTTAGTCTATGACAGAGACAACATAAAGGTTTGAACTTTTTGAACAATAAACGTTTCTGATTCACCTAATCCGGCCCAACCCATACCAAAAATTACTCATTTTGACCCATTAACTGCACATTTTGCCACCTTAAATNTTTTTTTTTTTTTTTTTTTTTTTTTTTTTTTTTTTTTTTTTTTTTTTTTTTTTTTTTTTTTTTTTTTTTTTTTTTTTTTTTTTTTTTTGGCTTCAAAGCTTATGAACTTTATAAGCTTATAAGTCCAAAAATATGAGCTTATCAAAATTTTAATAAGCTTAGACAAACACCCCTTTAGCTACTATTCAGGTGCATGAATAATACTTCGTATGTTTTTTTCTTAAAAAATATTCATATCCAAAATCAATCGTAGGAAGAAAAAAAAATCTGTTGTTATTTGACCAAATGAAACGGGTTATCAACCACGTGATACATTGAATGCAAGTCTAAATCCTTCAACTTTTAGAATAAAAATAAAAGTATGGTCTGTCTTGAAAGTTGAAACTATTGGAGATAAATAAAGTTTAGTTTCTCATTAAAAAATAATATCATTCTTACACAATTGAAATCCATAAGTAACATATTATCTGTCCTAAACTGATTGTAAGTTTGTAACAAACTAGGCAAAATGTTTAATACCGAACATTCTGGTTGTGCAATAACTCAACAAGAGCAGCAACAACTCCTTTTCCTTCGGCATAAACATCCATCTTTGGGTCTTCGATCTTCCTTTTCAATAATCTGTCTACCTCCCCTCTTAGTTTCTGCAATATCAGCCCACAATAAAACTTTTGTGAGCAATAATAATTCAAGAAACTAAAGAGATAATGGCACTTAGGCTTATTACTTATGAATGTGTTAATGTTAGTGCTTTTAAATCAATTTTGTAACCTGTCAAATGGCTCAATTCGAGCTGTGATTTCCCTCACGGGTCAAACCAGAAAAATTAGCAAAAACAAAACCAGATCAAATGGGTCAACCAGTCAAATGTCAACAAGCAATATCAACGCATAAAAGCTGTTACACTAATTTATTCAGAATTTTAGTCCTATGACAGAGACAATATAAAGGTTTGAACTTTTTGAAAAATAAACGTTTCTGATTCACCTAATCCGGCCCGACCCATACAAAAAGTTGCCCATTTTGACACCAACCATTTTGACCAATTAACTGCACATTTTGCCACCTTAAATAAAATAAAGTACCTGTATCAATCCCATCACACTCTTGGAAGCAGAAAACTGAAGGTACCCATCAAGCATCTCGATACCATCCCCATTTTTACTTGGAACGAGTTTACCACCAAACATCAACAAAGCATAATCTGATATATTTGTGGAATCCCGAATGTATACATTACTTGTTTTCACCTTTTCACTATAAACCATATAAGGAAGTGGGAAAAGATGAACACCAGCATTTACTGATGCAGGATGAATATCAACTTTTCCTACTTCTTTGGTGTAGAGTGCGGTTCGTTTTCCTCTTCTTTTGCATTGAACGACATTTGGGTAGAGCCCGGCACAAAGTACTGCACATACCATCTCCATGTCGTCACTGTACTGATTATAAACCTGAAAACACACACATAAATACATCATCATAGAGAACAAACTTAAAACACAAAGGGAGGCCCATTTGCTTATGAATTGGTTGATTTTGTGTTGTGCTTAATCTCTAACAGGGCAGGTAAAAAAAACTATCTAAGAGGAGAACAGGTCCAAAGTCGCCTACAGAATATTTTTAGGGATATTTGCATAATATACTTGAGTAATTAAAATACTTACATTTGCACCCTTCGATTTATCTACAAAACCGATATCAGACAGTAAATCCAAAAATTGGAGCCTCATGTCACCAATCATTTTCATAGTTTGCCCTGACAAGAAATTTTCCCAACAAAAGGATCTTTCATTCCCAGATCGTTTTGCATCCTTCCACCCTTCAAATGCTTTGAGAAGTGCTATGTGATCACTGCATAAACCCAAATAATATGAAATGTGAATTTATAATTTGCTAAAAACTTATATAGGTAATAGCTGCTAGAAGATACCGACCTGCATGAATCACCAGCAAATGATCTTTTTGCTTCATCAGCTTCCTGTTTCCGATTAATTGGAAGTACAAATGGGCTGCGAGATGCAAGAGCAGCAGCAATCGTCAAAATGGGATTGACACATTGAAAAATTGAACCCATAAGAAGCATCTTCCCGATATTTGGCTCCACTGGTAGAGTGCACAAATGACGTCCTGTTCGATGATATGAAATTAGAAATTTCACACTAAAAACCAATACCATTTTGTAGTGAGAAATGACTAGTTGTGGCAATTTCGACTCATTTACAGATTTACTCATTGTGGTTTCAATACCTTTTTTGCCTTCGGCTATTACCGGCTGGCAACGCTTGGCCCAACATTGGATTTGTTTGCCGATTATGTTTTCAAACAGGTAAATTAAAGATGAGCCAAGATGGGTCGAAAGTCGCTCTTTTAGATGCAAAAAATTCTTAAATCACTTTCTTAAAAAAGAAGATTATTAAAATTTGAGATATTTGATACTGATACTCGGGCAATAAATTGTTTCGGAGTCAGACGAGCATGACTGTTTCAACCAAGACAGAGATCATTAAAAATGCATCTTCAATGCATATAACCTTCTAACTCATTTTTCAAAAAAGAAAAGTAGGTTCTTGATCATATTTGAGAATTGAGACACGATTTATTTACAAATCGAAGTTTTATCCAAATAGTTTTTGGGGTCACTTAGCCCTTATCGAACCTATCCGACCCGCCAATTTAGCCACATCTGGTGATGACAAATGAAAATTAAAAAAAAATACTGCACGTCATACCAAGTGGAGTAAGCTCTTCTGCTTCATCTAAAGCCCCAATGGTCTTAAGAAGTTCAACAGCATTTTGTACAGAAAGAGCATCAGGAGGCTGAAGGGCCTTGGCCAAGAAGGACGCAATGGCACCAAGTTGCAAGCTTTTTATCTGCAAGCACAGTTCTTGCAAAGGTGTTCGAAGAATTTCGGGTAGTTGAAATTGGAGCATAGCATCATGGACCATTTTAGGATATAATCTATAGCATACGCCAGGCTGCACACGACCTGCACGACCACGTCTCTGCCATTACCATCAGAAAATAATGTCAGAAACTACAGATGGAAATTTCGACCGGTTTGATCAGTCATACATCTATTACTTATAACCGGTTTGATCAATCAAAATGGTGACTTAGTATGTTCCTTTTTTTCTTCATTTATAGAAGAAAACGTCAAGGGGCGAAAACATAGCAAAATCGCCCAGATGAGAATAGGCCTTAAACCGCAAGTGAGTGGATTTAAAGAATTAAACTATTATTAAACCTTTAAAATCAAGTTTAAAGGAAGCTAGTGTCAATGTATTTTTAATGCATAAAACCTCCTAAAACCCTTTATTTAAAAGGTCAAAGTTTTAGGATAACAAATGTTTCAGGTCAAGCAAACCTGGTACCGCCATTATCAGAAACAGCTGAAAGACTAAATATATTTAACAAACAAGTTTCTAAAATAAGTAAATAGACACCTGATGTGCTGAAGCTTTTGATATCCACGATGGTAGAAGACATGCCAGCTTATTTAAAGCATCATAACTAGTCTCCTTTGCTTTTCCACAGTCGATAACATAAACCACATCATCTATTGTTATACTACTCTCAGCAATATTTGTCGCTAAAACAACTTTCCTGCAAGCAAGTTTATAAATCAAAAAATTGATGAGTCTATGATCAATGTATTGCTAATTATAAAAAGCTCATATGCATCTCTTTAAGATCTCTAAAGTAAGGAAACCACTGAATAAGACATATATACCTCATGCCGATAGGAGGGCGGTCAAAGATTTCACGTTGATTAATAGTAGGCATTGAACCATGAAGAGGAAGGACAAGAAACTTTGTAGGATCACCAAGAAAACTGTTAGTCTTGACACTTTCCAGCAGCTTTGAGATTTCATCCCAACCTGTAAGAAATACCAGAATTGCCCCTGGAGCTTCATGCCTGCAGATATGCTCAATGGTTGCTTCTACCTGCACGTGTATATACAACTCTTTAATCAAACAATAAACAGAACTCATTTAGCTAATATGTTCTACAAGCCTAACTGATAACAAATATCACAGTTTATAGCATACATACGAGGCCCAAATCTGTCTCTGAACCGGACCAAGCTTCAAGAGATTGTCTAGTACTAGCACTGTAGCTTTTGTATACAGAACAGATATCCGCATCCTGCAACACCAAAATTATGTTCAATAATGCTCAATTGTCAAGAGTAGTAGGCCATGAACACTTAAAAAACAAGAAAAGAACCAAAGATAAAATTTGCCATCCAAAATTTGAGTGAAGAAGAAAAATGTAACCAATCTATTGAAGAGCGCTTGTTTAACACTGAACAGTGCTAAAACTAACTTTGAAGCTAATTTCTTGCCAATATCTATTAATATAATTTTTCTACTCGATCGTAGATAAATTTCGAGCTTTGACCCAACTATTTTGCTTTCTTTGTGTAAATGATTATTACTTTTTGTTTAAAACGACAACATGTTTCATATTTTTACGTAAATTGCAATACATTAAATCTGTTACACTGTATCACAGTCTTTGAGATACTAAATATGAAGATGTTGTATATTCAAATAATATCTCAAATCATAATGCATTGAGAAAATATTTTGAAAGAAATACAAGCATCTTGTGTTATTGGTAAAAATCAAAAATACATTTTGACATCAGGCGTATATTATATGTTAACAAGAAAAACATGTTAAAAGATAATAACTAAATATATGTTAGTGAAAATTGCCTTTTTAGCATTGGGCAGTGGCAAAGTTGTTTTTTACGATTGTTAAATGGCAAATAGTCCCTAAATTCTTCTTTCGTATTGGTGGTAATTTTACTCTTGTACCATATCTTGAAAGACAAATTTGCTCTTTTTAACCAAAAGATTTACATTTCACATGTCAACTAAAATCATATCAAAGAAATTAACCATGCCTCAAATTGCTCGGTTACGGGATCACTCTTAGATTCTTGTTGTTGTCTCCTTCTCTTTGAATAACCTTGAAAGTTATCAGCTTCAGATTTCACTTCATAACGTGTCTTCTCCAGCACGTCTTCTAGAAACAGCTCTTGTACAGGAAACGTCAATCCCTGGTAATAATAAAAAATAATGATTTAACTAATAAATGAAATCAGGGCTAAGAATTTCACAAAATGACAAAAAGTAGTACCGGGATATGAATGGTAGGGGCATTTCCAAAATATTTGGAAAACAAGTCGGCATTGATAGTAGCACTCATTAATATAAGCCGCAAGTCAGGACGCTTAGGAAGAAGATCACGCAATATTATTAAAAGAAAATCTTCATTCATCCCTCTTTCGTGAATTTCATCAACCAACAAATGACTCACACCAGTCAAACTTGGGTCTTGAACCTACACAAACAAACATCATCAAAGAAACATTATACTGAAATTCAATAAACAATAAAAACTGATTGATAATCAAAATACCAGTTTTCGAAGCAGCACTCCTGTTGTGCAGAACAGCAATCTTGTTTGTTCAGACCGCTTTGACTCCAAACGAATCTGATAACCGACAGTTTCACCAAGATTTTCTCCTCTTTCATTGGATATACGAGCAGCAACAGATATAGCAGATATACGACGAGGTTGGGTGCATATAATATTGCAATCAGAACCACGCAAAGATGATATTTCCTCCTCTATAATGAACTGAGGAAGCTGTGTTGTTTTTCCACAACCTGTTTCCCCAGAAACCACTAATACCTATACATTCCGTTTAAAAGTGAATATAAGCATTGATGTCTATACAAGTTCCACAGTTGACAGAAAAATACTATCTTTCATTGCTTATAAAATAGAAGCAAGAAAACATGAAACAAATAGATCACAGATTATGTCTGTTCCATTCTCCAAGATTTTTTGTTGTGTATAGATAAAACATATGAGTTTGCTATTTTTTCAAGTTCATGATGTTCAGGTTTCTTTAATCATTTTCCTTTTGCAACTTTTGTCTTATTTAATGAAGAGTTAAAAAATTAGAAAATTACTAGGTCCACAATGACTGTTAATTGTTTAAACAGTTATATAGCAGAAACACGTCATAATTTGGTGAACATGTCAGACTACAATGCATTGCCAAAAAACTTGCGAAGTGCTAAATGCAACCGACAATTATATCAGCACACAGTAAGAAAGACCAACATTTAACTAAAAGCATACTTTAAGGTCTGAGGCAAGTGATTTGCTATAGTTACATATCTCACGTATTCTTAAACAAAGACGAGCTAAAGATACATTTTTATTACCAAAATCAGTAGAGGCAAAACTGTATATGATGTTAACTGCGTTAAAGTAGAAAATATGACAATGTGAGATGGAGAATCAATAAGAACCTGGTGTGCTGCAACTGCTTTTAAAAACTCAGATTTCATTTTGTATGCAGGAAGCTTCTCTCTGAATAAACACATCTCCTTGACACGATCAGACTCCTACAAAGGTGTCATTCATTAAACACAAACATAACTCCTAAGAATAAATGAGCTTAAGAATAGAATATAGGTAAGCACCTTTTGTTTTTCCTGTATTTCTTTGAGTTCGACACTAAGTGCCTTCTTGGCACTATCATTTTCCAAAACCGGGACGCCGTTGGTTTTATTCAATTCTTGAGGTGATTGTTTGGCAGTCTGAACAGATGTACCAGAATAACTGTCAATATTTTCACTCCCTGTAGAACTATCCAACAGATTCTCAACTCTTCTCTCGGTTTCTGAAGACATATGTATCTACAAAATATAAATGACAGAAATAAGAAGCGAGTTTTGATTTAGAAAAGTCAAAACAACCAAGTGCATAAAAAGATTATAGCTTTTTATACCTCTTTTTGTGCAGAACCATGGCGCTCGTCAAGATCCGCTCGGTAGTTAGGTAATGGAACTTTGCTTACTACAAGTGCCTTGCCTCTGTTATACGCATGGCTTTCTTTCCACAAAGAAATAACCAAGACAGCAATGTAAGGTATAATGTAAATAAATCTAAAGATAAGTAATTCTTTTAACAAACGTAATAGGGCAATGTATTGTTTTTGGTGGCACTTACAAATAAAGACCGAGCTGATACGCCATATCGGAAACAGTTTGTTGATCACCTCGACTAAAGTAATGTTTTATTATCAACTCTGCCTCTCCTCCCCTCTTCATTTCCTCCAATTTTCCCCACCAATGGTTCTTATCAAAAACCTCTACCTGAAAAAACCACCATTCTACAATCAGTCCCCGTAAAAATATATATATAATACATCCATATTCAAAATTGATATGCTTAAGTTTCGCAATTCACAAACTTAAAATTATACAGAGTACTTTATAGTCCATGTGATGTTAGCATCGAAAATCATAGTGCCTAACCGAATTCATTTTTTAAGATGAAGTAGCCTAACTGAATTCAGTTTTTTGTCAACTTTTCAATTCATTTTTTAAGATTAAGTAGCCTAAGGCGGTGTTGTTTTTCTTCAAAACACTTTTTCTTCACTTCTGCGGGCGGGAAGAGGAAATAAAAGAAGTGTGTTTGTTTTTTTCTTCAGTCATAAGTCATAACTCATAAGAGGCAAAAATGACTTCCACATTACTTTTGCATATTATTTCTTAAAGACTTCAAATCCGCCTCTTCTTTATCTTCAGCAAACAAAAAACATCTAAATAAACAAACGAACGCCTGACTGAATTCATTTTCAACTATCTTGTAGTGATATGATGGAGTGTGTTTGTTTAAGCTTAAATAGCCGGCTTATGGATTATGTGGTTTTCGGCTTATGTTTCAATAGCTCACTTTATGTGGCTTATTTTGAAACTTTTCGGCTTATATACGGTTATTATGACATGATAAGCTTTTATAAGACATAAAAAACAAGCTTATGAAACATAAGCCGAAAACTAAATAAGCCATAAGCTAGCTATATAAGCTTAAACAAACACCCCCGACAATATAAAAGGTTATTTCAAACGCCGACCCTAACCCTGGACACATTTGGGATCCAATGCGCCCCTTCCCAAAGGACCGCACCTCGGGCAATATTCCTTTTCTAACCTAGAAAAATAGACACTCCGCCGCACTTAAGCTTACGAATAAATCCTAAAGTTTACTTATGCCCTCTCTCTCTCTTTCTACTAAGCAGAATAATAGGATCACTAAATGTATATATATTCAAAAGATAAAACCCTAGCAACATATTTTGTTAATTTATAAAACTGAAACAGAAAAAACATAAACTTAGAGGGTGTTTGGATTAGCTTATTTCCTCGGCTTATGGGCTTATTTGAGTTTGGAAAAGCCGATAAGCTAACATTTTATGGCTTACGAGCTTACCAGCTTCAGCTTATGGACTTACTTAAGCCCATAAACTCAAATAAATAAGCTCATAAGCCCTAAAATGTTAACTTATGGGCTTTTCCAAATTCAAATAAGCTCATAAGCCGGGGTAATAAGCTAATCCAAACATCCCCTTATATTAACCTCAGGTTGCATTTGTTTAAGCCTTTCAGCACGCCACGCAGGGTCCCACCATCGCTGCTCACCTCTTCCACCACCACCGCCGCCACCTCCTCTACCACCCCCGCCGCCGCCACGGCGTCCACCTCCGCGACCTCCACCTCCACCGCCGCCGCCACGACGGCCGCCGCCTTGGGAATTAGGGCGGTAAGACATTGAAGTAGTTGAGAGTTTGGAAGTGAAAACAGTTGGGAAGTGGAAGAAGTTATTATTGTGAATGTTAGTAGTGAGGAAACGCGGAGAAAATGAGCGTAAATGAAAGTGGAATACTCTCATTGTACTTGTTACTTTTTATATAAGTGATTTGGTGGTGTTGTGTTGAGTGTCATACACCATCACCTAAAAAGTTTTCAAAAAATAGTTATAAATTGAAATATATTTTATGGGAATACATCGGCTATATTTTTTTTTAGCCAACTAGTTATAATGCCCGCGCACGCGCGGGTTTTTTGTTAAATTTTTTGAATGATATATTTTTATTTATTAAAAAAATGAATAATTTAATTTTTATTTTGTTTGATTTATGATTTTTAATTGTAGTTTTTTATAATTAAAGATAATCATTTAAATCTTATCTATATTTTTTGTATTTATCTTCTACTTGTATAGTATATCAACAAAACGAATTTAAAAACTTATAAATTAAATAATAATTAAAATATTGCCTAATAAGGAAATATTCTTTTTTTTCAAAATGACAAAGTACCCACTAGGGGTTTTATTTTATTATATAAGAGATTTGCTACAATTTTTTTTTTCTTTTTTTTTTTAAAAAAAGTACAAATACAATGAATCAGTGTCTTACAGAAAAGAATCAAATAAAAAAAAAAAAAAAAAAAAAAAATTACTCGCATTTATGGCACAATATTGTAGCCATTTATCTACAAAAAATTGTAGCTAACATATTTCTATTTTTCATATGTGTAACAAAATAACATCTTGTAAAAAGTTTTTATTTGTTTGATAATGAGATTCTTTTAACTTTAATGTTGCAAAAAGAGTGATTGATTCTTTGACAGTTTTATCGACTGATTTTATAGTCAACATCAAAAGAGTCGTAAATCGCATAAAAAATTTGATTAGAAATTTATATATTGAATATGGACTTATAAATTTATGTGATTCAGTTAAATACCTCCTAAACTTATGAAGAAAGGAAGACTGCTTTACAAAGTTTTTCTTTGTAAAAAATTTATAATTTAGCCCCTGAACTTTCATGTTTCTCTCTGTTTAACCCCTGTCCTATTCTATTTTTACAAAGGAAAGCAGGCAACTTGCCTAGTTTGTAAAGCAGACATCATTTCCCCAAACTTATTACTAGTAGGTTACAATGATTTAAAAGATAGAAGTAAGCCTATAAAATTGACAATATACGCAATTGCCTATATTTTCTTTGTAAAAAATTATAGTTCAGTCCCTAATACATGTTTTCCCGCTGGTCGTCCTTTTTTTTTTCCTCAAATAAAATGTAGGCAATTGCCTACATTATGATCTAGGCATCATTTCCCCATAAAAGTTAAAATTTGAAGTTTATAAATGGGTCAATTCCATATATATCCAATTTAAACCTTATAATGCCATATTTATCCAACCATATATTATAATGTCAAATATATCCAACTATAACATGATATTTGTCATATTTATCCATTTGATTATAAAATCAATTAGAAATAAATTCACATCATTATATTCTCATTATGCCCTTAACCACTATGAAATTTGTTTGATGTTTCCGTTTATGACTATTTTATTACCTTGGTGGAATTTGTATACCGCCAAATTATTTGTATCAAAGGCAGATAGTTAACTAAAAAAATGAAAGCTAAACACAATAGCGACAAACATTAGGACTGATATTTTATGTGTCTTGCATTTAGCATTTTCGTTTTCATAATAAGCAAAAATTTCGATTTTCTGTTTACCATATCCATAATCCAGTTACTCCGTATCATAAGCAAAAGTTGAAAGCTACCAGACAGCACAAACTTTTGTTTGGATCATTATCATCAATTCCTTAAAACGTCAATTAAATGTTGCTTTAAATGTAGCAACAATTTATATTGAGAGATGATGAAAATGTGCAATCCTTGTCTTGCATTTGGAGTGTAATACAAGTGACGAATTTACATTACATATTTATTTGTTAAAAGGGTATTATGAGAATTTAATGATATAAATCTCAATTTTAATTAATTTATAATGAAATGAGTAAATATGACAAACATTGTGTTATAGTTTGATATATATAACATGAGTTTGGTTATTGTAAAATGTAGAAGAATGTAGAAAGGATAAGAAGGATTCTTGATCGTTGGATGTAGCTAGTCAAAACTAATCAATGGATGATATTAATAATAGTGTTTTAATAAATATCTTAAAGTTAATAGCATAACTCCCCATTAATGAAGGACAAATGTGGTAAATCAATTTATGGTTGTTTGACCAACTCAAACGATTTTTACTTCTTTTTTCTAGTTTCATTACAATTAATTTATCTTTATTAAATTTATGGTGACACACAAATATTTTTTATACATAATGTGTGACACACTGAATTTAATCAATTTATAATTACACACCATATATATTGACACACCAATACACCATATATATTGACACACTATATAGTGACACACCATATATATTGACACACTAGTTTTTTGACACATTTTTAGTACATTTTTTAGTGACACACTATAAAATTATAGTACATTTGTCGTGACACACTATGTTTATCACACAAATTTGTTTGACACATATAATGACACACAAAAACTTTTAATACGTTTTTAGTGACAAATTAAGTATTTTGACACATTTTGTTTCATAATTAAATGACATATTTTTATTGATAAATTTTGGTGACAATTGTTTTTTATACATTTGTATTATAGTGTTATGACACATTGTTATTGAAACTTAAATGAGTGGTTAAAAAGCCTTAAATGAGTATTTAAAAGGGAGTAGTTAAATGCCTAAAGTATCCTTACCAATTAAATGTCAAATTTTACATATTTAACCCTTTTTATCCTTTTTACCCAAACATATTTTTTATTTGATCCAAACTCTATATAACATTACAGCATTTACTTAGATAATTATGTCATTATAAGGTTTAAATTGGACATATATGGAATTAATCTTTTATAAATAAGGTATTTGAAGTTTATAAATAAGGTAAAGTTCAAAAATGACCAACATGCATTTTCATACCCATGTGAAATACATAAATAGTCCCTGTTGTTTAACAAATGTTACGAAATCCATCCTTAAAGACCAAATATGTAACATAAATTTACATAATTGGTCCTTTTAGTTTACATAATATTGCAAAAATCATTCCTAAACTTTTGTTATTGGTGAAAATAAAAATATTTACTTTAATACTCCCACTTAAGTTGTCCCTAAAACATAGAGTAAACTGCAAAAAATGTCCCTAACGTTTGTCATTTTTGCAAAAAATGTCCCTATTTTTAAAAAATTGCAAGTTGTGTACATAATATTTTTTTTTTTTCTAAAATTGCCTCTTAGAGCAATCACAGTGGTAACGTGCTAGGAGGCGTTAAGGGGCCTTAACGCGCGTTAAGCACTGAGTTATTGATGCGTTCGATGGTGTTATGTGGACGTTAACGTGGGGCGTTAACCCACTAACGCCGAGTTAAGGCACAAAGTGTATAAAAAAATACAAAACTCCCCCTCCAGCGGCTAGTTTTGTGTCCGTTATTTAAAAAAAAAAATCAATTTGACCCCTTCCTTTATATCAAACGGCTAGTTTTGTGTTTTCAAAAAAAAAAAAAAAAAAAAAAAATCAAATCATTTAAACACAACTATAAATACCAACTAAACACACATATATTTCTCACACATCCACTACTAATTCTCCACTATTTATACTTCCTATATAAGATAAAAAAAAAAAAACCTTCTTCATTCATAATGGATCCAAATCAAAATAACGAATTTGGTCCGAGTTGGTCAGACATTGATGACGAAGAAGACATACAGTTTATGGTTAATGTGTTCGAGTTACATTAACGCTTAGAACAAGAAGAAGAAGCTCATCCTCAGGTGCCCCGTACCCACATATATCGTGAACATGAGATTGCTGAGGAACGTTTGCAAAACGACTATTTCGTTCAAGGTTGCAAGTACACGCACGGTAAATTCCGTAGGAGGTTTCGTATGAGCCGGAAACTATTTCTACAAATAGTCAAAGGTATTGAATCTTACGAATCCGATGATATTCCAGATCACTTTAAATACTTTAAGTTAGGACCCGATTGTACGGGTCGAGGGAGTATTAGTGCACTTATGAAGTGTAAGTCTGCAATACGCCAATTGGCGTACGACACCGCCCCAGATGCATTCGATGAGTATCTGCAAATGGGTGAGACTACTTAACGTCTTTGTCTTGATAATTTTAACATGTGTGTTATGGATTTGTTTATGCATGAGTTTTTAAGAACACCAACATGGTCCGACATTCAACGTATTTACGAATTGCATGAACGTCAACATGGTTTTCCGGGTATGCTTGGTAGCATTGATTGCATGCATTGGGCGTGGAAAACTTGTCCGATAGCTTGGCAGGGGCAATTTGGTAGGGGTGATAAAAGATACCCAATGTTAATGCTTGAAGCTGTTGCTTCACAAGATTTGTGGATTTGGCATGCTTTTTTTGGTATGGCAAGGGCAAATAATGATATTAATGTTTTAGATAACTCTAACTTGTTCGACAACATTCTTGCTAACGAATCCCCAAGGGCACCCTACATGGTAAATGGAAGAAGGTATGAACAGGGGTATTACTTAGCTGACAGAATTTACCCGCAGTGGTTAACTTTCGTCAAATCCTTCTCGGCAACGACTAACGAGAAACATAGTTATTTTAAAAGGAAGCAAGAAAGTGCACGCAAGGATATAGAACGTGCTTTTGGTGTGCTACAAGGACGTTGGGGTATACTACAACAACCGGCACGAGCATGAGAAATTGTCAAGATACGACGAATCATGTATACCTGCATTATTTTGCATAACATGATTCTAAAAGATCGAAAGTTTACACTCCGTGAGTATGGCAGAATGTGGGTGGATCCGGCACCAAATTTGAGTCAACAAAGGTGGATCGACAGGTGTGATACGCAGAGGCGCAAGACAAGGGAAATGCGCGACGCAGGAATGCATACTCAACTCCAACGAGACCTTATGGAGCATGTTTGGCAGAAACGTCTTCAACGCCAATAACAACATGAAGAAGAATATTCCGAAGACGATGAATAAGTAGTTGTAATTCGTATGATTTAATTTCCTATGTTTCGGTTTTTTTTCTTAATCGTTGTTCTTGTTATTTTAAGTTTTTTTATATTTCGTATTGTAATGTTTATGTTTTAATGTTATGTGGTTTATTAAATGAATTGTTGGTTTTAGTTTAGGGGGTGAATTTGAAAATAATTGAGTTAAAGCTGAGTTTTTGTTGTGGGTGTTTTTTTCTGAGTTAAGGTTAATGTGTTAAAGCTGACGTGGCACTGAGTTATAACTTAACTTGTGTTACCATTGTGCTTGCTCTTAGCAAATTCCCATTTTTGCTAATGTTCGTTACTAAATCCCAATAGTCAAAGTCAAAATAACTAATTTACCCATTTCTTCTTCCGCCACTTTTGGTCTCCGTGTACACCAAGAATCACTTCTGCTAAACAAAATTTATCCAAACACACACATAAAAGCTTTTGGCAGGAGAGTCATCAGTGATCAATGAAGGCCGTAGTCCAGCGAGTTGCCTCCGCCAGCGTCGAGGTCCGTACGAACACAACTCACCCTTCATACACACGCACACATGTCCACATAATCAAATATATAAAAAGTGCAGGTGGATGGGCGTACAGTGTCAGCAATAGGACCTGGGCTACTTGTGCTGGTTGGAGTTCATGACCTTGACACTCACTCTGATGCTGATTATATGTATAACATTTTATTTTTATTTTTTTATTTATTTGTTTATAAATGAATTATTTAATATTTTTATTTTTTGCAGATGTCGTAAGGTGTTGAATATGAGATTGTTTCCTAATGAAAGTACGGGCAAAACATGGGATCTTAGTGTACTTGCTCTTTCCTTTCTTTGTTTTTTTATAAATTTTGTTTTGAGGGTGTTTGGTTGTGATTCCTTGTATTTTCGACTTCCTTAATTGGCTGAATATTATATCAAGTAATGTATGTTTGGCAAGGAACTTTTTTTAAGAGTGTCTAGAGCGTTTGGAATTAAAGATCATTTGGCAAGAAGCGTCTAGCGTTTTGTTTCTTTAGAAAGGCTACTTTAAGAAGCGTTTAGCGTTAGCATTTAGCTTTTTCTTTTTTTCTTTTTTTTNTTTTTTTTTTTTTTTTTTTTTTTTTTTTTTTTTTTTTTTTTTTTTTTTTTTTTTTTTTTTTTTTTTTTTTTTTTTGAAAGGCATTCTATTAAAATTAGCATTTAGCTTTTACATCGTTTTACACTTTATAATCACTAATACCCCTACGTTTCCAAACACTTTCATTAAACAACAGCTTACCAACCACCAGGGGTGGAGCCAGAACCTTTATTGTCGAGGGGGCAAAATATGATAATTTTTAGAAACTACATTAAAAATTGGTCCTTGGGGGGGCTTTATCTCCGCCCCTGCCAACCACCAAGGTGGCATGGTGGTAAGGGCATAAGGCACCCTGATATACTTACTACAGGTCTCAGTTTCAAAACCTCACTAGGTACACATTTTGGGGTGGCTAGGAACACGAGATACCCCGGTTAGGCTCGATAGGGAAAAACCGCATCCATTAATTGTAACCAGATAATTTTCAAAACTAGCAAACTGAAAAGGATCAATGTTTAGGCTACCCAAGGAAAATCAAGCTTTTCTGGCTGTGATGTACGTGGCCTACGTGGTATTCCTGTCGCCATTTCCATGGCCATCCCAAGATGTTCGCCCAACGAGGTTTAATCACGGATTTACTGTGAGACCTTTGGCCCACCTTACCACTAGGTTACCTTGGAGATGGCTAAGTAGATAGTAATATTCAAGTGTTTGGATATATAAAACTGCTTTAGCTTATCGACTTATTTTGGGATTATATAAGTAGTAGTTTTTTTGTTAGTATAGATGGTGATGCTCATTTCTAAATGCTTATTTGACATCTAAGTAAAAATACCTCCAAAACAGATATTCCTGTACGTGTTCAATAGGTAAACCATACCACCTAAAATGCCATTTTACCACCATCTTCTTCAAAGTGAAACACTAAATCTGAATTGCCTGGCATACAATTTAAACCAACATCAATTGATTTCCATAAATCTAATATCCTTATCAGAAAACCAATAACATGATAGAAGGTTATCTACTCAACCAATGTATGGAGTTAGGATATAACTATTGAATTTAGCGGAGTGGATGTCATTGGCGCATTCCCAACTCGATATAGTATTGAATCAAAGGCGATGATAATAGAGGACTCAAATAACCTCAGGTTTTCTCTTATTATGTAAAGTGGCTGAAGCTGTTGGTACTTGGTAGTCCTGATACAGTGTTTCCATTTTTGCCCTTTTGGTTGTTAAAAAGTCAGATATGGTCTTGTAAAATCAGAACATAAGTCTCTTATTTTTTGTGTGTGTGTATGTTCTGAAAAAAGAAAGAAGGTGCATTTAAATTCAGTAAGTTTGATAAATGGGCTTGTGTTTATTGGCAGGTAATGCAGAAGAATTTTGAGGTACTATTAGGTAAGGGAATTCTTTATAATTTTAGATTTATACTGCAAACTATTATTTTGTTCTTTCGCTTCCAAAATATGGGTCAAGAATTTAGCGCTGTTCCTGGTCTTTTTTGCTAACGCTATTTGGTCTTGCAGTTAGTCAATTTACCTTGTACGGGATACTTAAGGGCAACAAGCCAGATTTTCATGTTGCAATGGGACCTGATAGAGCAAAATCTTTCTATGCTTCTTTAGTGGAAAGATTTCAAAGAAGTTACAAATCCGAGGCTGTAAAAGGTACATTAGTTTTCATTCTCAGCTACCTGCCTTTTCGAAACAAATCAAAGCAAACATGATAAGACCTTAGCGTATCTTTTGCTAAACATTCACTTGAATCATAATCATTGAGTGTTGGTCCAACCAGTTGTTAGCATCATGAATGATTACAAAAGAACCTGATACAACCTCGTCATGTGACTTCTAATTACCAAGTTATAACATGAACCCTCTGTTGTTGCAAGCTGTCATTATGGATATGATAATAAACTTCAACTATGGTTTTCCATGACACTTAAAGGTTTAGGATGCATATATTAGATCATTATATCACGCCCTTCAGAGTCCTTTCCTTAAATGTTTAGGAGCGCCTAGCTCACCTTTAAATGATCTTTAAGTTTAAGATGTAGCTTTGGAGGAACCGTGCGAGGAAATGGAAAGGGAAGAACAGGTGATCCTCCCCACATACTGAAAGTTACTAGTTTAGAATCAATTCCTTTACATAATGGCACATTGTATCATGTTCTGCTCTTTCTTTACACATTCAGGCCTCTCCTCAGGCATTTATAGACAGTCATAGGCAAGAAATTTTGTGTGTATGTGTGTTGGGTTGGATTTTTTTTTTTTTTTTTTTTTTTTTTTTTTTTTTTTTTTTTTTTTTTTTTTTTTTTTTTTTTTTCCCTTTTTTTTTTTTTTTTTTTTTTTTTTTTTTTTTTTTTTTTTTTTTTTTTTTTTTTTTTTTTTTTTTGAGCAAATGAAAGCTAACACTTCACTAATGGTTTTTCTAATAATGCATAAGGTGGCCACCCAACTATTTAACTTTTAAGGCCACCTATCTATCAATACTACTTCCAATTGCCTAAATATGTATCTTGTTGCATTATACCATATCTGCCAACAAACAGGTTGGAAAATTCTTGTCATACAACAGTATGGACTATGGAGTATATCGTATAAACAAAACAAGATTTATATTTATGTGACATTCTGGGGTATAAAACCGTTTCATTTTATGGGTAGCCCGTGAGCTTCATGAAAAAAGTTTAATACTTGGATGACCTCCTAATCCTATATCCATTTTTGATAACAAACTCAAGATGTCGACTATTGTGTTTTGTCGGGTTTTCACTTCTTTAAAACTGGAGATAAAAGGGAACCAAAATTGCTGTCAAACATTGTCCTGGATATCAAGGATGTTTCCAAAATTGTCACTGTATCCTCTCCATTCACCCTAGAGGTGGGAGACAAGATATAGTTCATCTCTCAACTGAGTCAATTTGTAACTTTTTTTGCTTAGTGAACGGTTCAAATGGGTAAGGACATTGGGAGGTCAAGGTGGTCAATGATGTGCATGTCAAATGGCGATGCTTTCGCCCCACCCAATCAGACCCATACAAAAACTACTCAATTTGACCCAAATCCTTTATACGTGTTACCTGGACCCACTTTCCCTACACATCATGCAAACTCATTCTAACATCTGTTTCTCCGGTCATTGGCAGGTCAATCTGGTCAACGATGGTCCAGTTACAATGCAGCTCGAGTCACCAAATTCATCACGGTCAGTTACTCGCAGCCGCAGATGAGTTTTTTTTATTTTATTATTACTATTAAGTGTGCCATAAAAAAGAAAAATACCATTGCAGAAACACAAATGGTGCAGCAGAAGAAAAGACTGTGAACAAGGAGTAATTTGGGCACATGTAGAAGATATAGGTGTGGCTTCTTCACCCTTTAGAAATCTCAAGATATGATTTAGAAATTCCTTGTACCATATCATTTTTTCGTGTAAGATGATATTCTATGCGGCTGAAAGCCAAAATACATATGAAGTATTATTCCTATGTGTTGTTAACTTCAGTTTCTAGTTCTTACATGTGGTCCTTAAAAACATTATGGTGCATATTATTTGTGTGATTTGTTAGGCTAGCCGCTTAGACGTATTGCAAGCCTCCTCATGCGTGAGGCACCCTCCCTTACACGTCATCACCATTACGTGTTGATGACCACTTCGCCTATCTTTGTGTCGATGGGTGAAGACTACACGCAGTTTAATTGATAAACTTAACCAATTTTCCTTTCATGACCACTTCGCCTATCTTTGTGTTGGGTCCTATTTGGTGCACACTTGTAACTAGAGGTGGCAAAACGGGCGGGCACGGGCGGGCACGGGCTACGGTCTAAACGGGCTATGGGCTAAACGGGTACGGGCTAAACGGACACGAGCTAAACGGGTGCGGGCTAAACGGGCGCATGTTATACGAATCACTTTAAAAAAGACCTAAAACAACAATAAAAATTCCTCAAACGTAACACCTCATTTATATTTAAGTAGCTAAATATATTAAAAATAATTTAATGTTCTCCAATCGAGAGAAAAACATGTGTCTATTATGCCCATTTAACTTCTAAATGGGCAATATATGACCATTTAAAAAAAAAGAGGGGGACCAAATGCACCCAAATCTTTTAAAAATTTGCCCATTTAGCCCATTTTTTGGAGTTTGGACACAAATTGTCACCTCTACTTGTAACGTGTGTTGGAAAATTTAAAGGTACGGGTAGGAATTCAAACATAGTTTTGTCTTTCTTTAGTGTTCCACCAAACAGTATTAACTTTCATTTCAAATAAAAAGCAAATTACAAACCTAACAATACCTCTTGATAAAATTGCATTTACATCTTAATCCACCGACGTTACCTACTTTTCTATCTTGTTAAACTAACTGTTTAATGTATGAATTCATGGTTTTACACGTTATTTTAACATGATGTTTTTTTATTTTTCTTTGTTGCATTTTCATTTGTTTAAAATTCTTTATTCTTTTCTATTCATTCACAAATAAAGATGTGTGTGACTTTGTGTTTATACCTTAAGAGTTTACTAAATTAGATATTAGTATATTAGATTATATGAAGGTGGTGGTGTTGGTAGCGAGGGACCTAGAATTTTTGAAAAGGTGTTACACAAGTGTTTTCGGGAGAGTCATGTAATTTATTTATTTATTTTATTTTATTTTTATTTTTTATTTTCACATAAGTACTAAAATTTTCACTAGAAAGAAATTTTGGGTTAAATTAAAGTTGTACCATAAAGAAAGGGGCACAAATATATTATCAGAGGTTGCATGTATAAAAACTACAACCTCAAAATCTAGTGTAGCCCGTGACCATGTGGGTCTATTTAGAAGTGTTGGCCTTGGCTCATTTTAGAAATAAAAATGTTTGTAAGAGTTCCTATGTCACGTAAATACACGTGACCCTTAGACTGAAATACGGGTGTTGATGTATTTGGTACGTGTTATGTGAAAGTTAATATGTAATTTCATGAAAATTTACAAGTTTATTAGCTCATGCCAATTCATAATCAAAGTCCATGGGGCAAGGTAAGCATCATGAAGGTTCCTAACATCATTTTACTATGTCAAATGACTTTTCTCAGATGATCTAGATAGATGTTTTACTAATACATTTTTTAGTGTAATATTTTACTAAACATCTCATATTCTCTATCATACAAAGTTACATCTCACCAAAGGCTATCCATATAGTTTCTAATGAAACACATGATGGCCTTTATAATGTTGTTTCTAGCGGAAATGTTAGTTTCTTTTATTGTTTTATCATGATTTTACAATATATGAAATTCATCTAAAACATCCTTCTTATAGTATACGATAATGTATCCATGTTATGAAATAAGGTGTTTGTGATTCAATGTTAGCTATTTGTTTCCGTTAGAGTCCTAAACTTTTATTTAATTTTGCCATCAATTGTAACACTTATTTTGTCTAAAAATTGCTCACATTTAATGTAACACACACACTAATTAAGAAATCTCAACTCTTATTGAGTACTAGGCGTCTATAATATACTTGTTAAAAACAAATAAAGAGGGCCAATGGACTATGACTTCATGATAGTTAACTGTGTGTGTGTGTGTGTGTGTATATATATATATATATATATATATATATATATATATATATATATATATATATATATATATATATATATATATATAGTAGTATATATATATATATATGTATAGTTACATTTTATATACATACATATACATATATTATATATACAATACTCATACATATTATTATATTATGTTTTTATTTTTATACACATTATATATGTTATATATGTACCAGTATATAATGTATATTATATGTACATATATAAAATATATAGTATATATATATTTATATATATATATATATTATGGTATATATATATATATACATGTATATATATATGTATACTATGTATATATATAAAGAGTCCCTGACAGCATATTTCCCCCTGTCCCACCCTTTTTCTCAAAGTAAATGTAGCCAATTGGTACATTGTCAATGTAGCTGATGTTTTCCGCATATATGATATATATAATATATATTATATATAATATATATAATATATATATATATAATAATATATATACTATATATATGTAGTATATATATATATTAGTAATATATATGGGGATATGTTATGCTACACCTTATATAGGCCAATTAGCTACACACATCCCCTTAGTAAAAATTTAAAAAAATGTACAGTTCAGCCCCTGCCCAGTAAGTCACAGGGCTGAACTGTACATTTTTAAAAATATTGTTCAAAGGGATGTGTTAGCTATTGCCTACACTTGGGTGATATATAGGTATTTAGTATATATATACACACAACAGCACATCAGTTAACTATCATGAAGTCATGAGTATATATATACATATACAATATATTTGATATACCACATATAGTATAGTATGTACCCTATATATGGTACACTATTATATATATATTATATCTATATATATTATATATATATATTATAATATATATATATAGTATATTATATACTATATATATATTACACATGGTATATATTAATAAGTATGTCTATATATATATATATATATATATATATATATTCACTAATACAATATATATACCATAAAGTTTTAATAATGTTACAGTTCAGTCCCTGCGGTAAGTCCGCTGACACATATTTTCCCTCTGCTCCCCACCATTTTTCTCAAAGGAAATGTAGCCAATTGGCTACATTGTAATGTAGCTTGTTTTCCTATATATATATATATATATATATATATATATATAATATATAGTATATATATTATATATTATATATATATATATATAGTTATATATTATAGTATTATATATATAGTATATATATACGGGGATATGTTAAGTACACCTTGATGTTAGGCAATTAGTACACATCCCTTTATAAAAAATTTAAAAAAATACAGTCAGCCCCCTGCAGTAAGTCACAGGGGCTGTGAATTTGTACAATTTTTAAAAGATTTTACAAAGGATGGTGTAGCTAATTGGCCTACACTTGGATGTAGGTAAAGATTTCCCATAGGGTATACTGATACTAGTTAGTAATACCCGGCACGCGCGGGTTTTTCTAAAAAAAATTTGAATGACATATTTTTATTTATTAAAACAAATAATTTAATTTATTGTTTGATTATGATTTTTATTGTTAGTTTTTATGATAAAGGATAATCATTTAAATCTTATCTATATTTTTGTATTTATCTTCTACTTGTATGGTATATCAACAAAACGAATTTAAAAACTTATAAATTAAATAATAATTAACATATTACCTAATAAGGAAATATCTTTTTTTTTCAAAATGACAAAGTACCACTAGGGTTTTTTTGTTAG
>LBNU01016946.1:65717-79064 GCA_014162995.1 Artemisia annua | reverse complement strand
TCCTAGCTTAGCCGTGATCAAATTCAGCCCCACCTTAGAATATGCCACTACCGGCACATTATACAATTTAACCCAAACATGAACCTTCTTTATGTCTTCTTTAATCAATTCTGAATTAGGGTTCAAAATATGAAGAATTAGTGGAATAGACCTAATTCGCCAAGTACCTTGCTTGAGAACATTATCCATACCTTCCCTACTTGAGAACTGAAACATAAAAAACCCTTGATGTATCATGACATGCATTAACCCGAATTTCTTCCATACATTACGCACGAAATTTTGGACTACAGGAAACGCAAGTCTTTGTCCAACAAAATAGCCATAAAGTGAATTATTAAACCGTGAACAAATCGTTTCCACTTCTTCTTGCGGTATAACTACATCAGCCAAAGCTAAATCAACCTTAGCATCATGATTGACAACCTTATAATCCCTCGTAGTACCAGCAGCAACATGACTAATCTCGTTATTCAAAACAGAAGTGGACGTAGAACACCCCACCTCACAATCGTCCTTCTTGGTCTCCTTACTTAAATCTACGACATTAGCAGCAACCTCACCATCCTTGTCAACAATCGCAGCAGCATCATCAAGACAAATGGATGATTCTTTATTATTAACACAACGATATGGCATCATAGGTTTACCATCTTTCCCCAAAATTTTACCATCAATATTCTTAATCCTTTTAGCCAAATCACTCAACCCCGAACTGCTTTCATTCATCAACATCGAATTGCCATTACCATCTTTCTTTGAGTTCTTGCTCGATTTGTTGAGAAAACCTTGTTCCATCTCTCTCGTATACCCACAACCCAAACAACTACAGAATAGAAACACGTCAAAAAACAAGCCCTAGAATTAGGGAGTTGAACCACACGATAAGAATTAATCAAACCCTAAAAGAGTATTAACTTAATTCACAGCACCAACAGCGAATAAATATAGCAATGAAGATCCAGAATAACCGACTAATGAATGACAGATTGAATGTCAGCCAAAAACCCTAACAAAACCGATTAAAGATCACCAATAAGAATGTCGGCCAAACAAATCCCTAACAACCCAATAATAAACCAACGATCAAACAATTTAACAATGAAGATTAGGCCTCTTAATATAGGCAATAGAAGGTCGGTTTAATGAAACTCGAAACCCTAAAAATATAGAAAACCGATTAGATAAATCTAAGTCGGTTTAAAGAAAGTGACCCCTTAACGATTTAGAGAAAAAACGATTAGGGAATTAGGGATTCAGAAAAACGACTTACTATCCCTACAAACCAGAAAAAAAACATGGATTAAGCAACAAGAATGTTAAGATTAACGAATAATAGGAATACAAATCAATAAATCTTATCAAATCGTTGCAAAAACACACGAATTAGGTGGTTATTGATGGGGAACGATTAGGAATAGGTAGGGATAGAAATTCGCCAGAGAGAGAGAGAGTTTTAGGGATTCGATCTTTGAGTTTTTCTTGATGTATGAATATTCATAGACATCTTGAGTTTTGAGAGAGAGAGAGTTTAGCGGTTGCCTATGTCTCTTTTGCATTCTAATGGCGAGTTCTATTCTTGATGCTGATTTCGTGTTCTTGGAGCGTGAGGCTGGTCTTTTGTCCCTGGTTGATGCGTTTGGCGGTAGTTGGAATTCGTTGGAGATTCGGGTAAGTGCTGTACTCTTTTTCCCTACTCCAAGGTTTTCCCAATGGGTTTTTACTTGGAAAGGGTTTTTAAGGAGGCAGGCTCATCTGGTTCATCAATCTCCTTTGAAGCGATGGGCTGATTTGTATGGTCATTCTTGTGTTATTATGGGTTATTTCCGGTAGGGTTTCGGTTATTGTATGTATGTTTAGTTTTAACGCTTAGTGGCCTGTCACAAGCGTTTTAATTGGATGTTCAAGTGTTGCTTGAGGTTAATGTGGTACTTCAGCCACATTCCATTGCACTTAAACAATTTTTTGGTGTAATATAATTTACCGGGTGGAATGCCCTTTACCAAAAAAATTTTTCCCTTACAAGATAAGAGTCGTTATCCCTAAAGGCTCACTTGTTGAGGGCAATTGTACCTTACTTTATAGGAGCCGTTGTCCCTAAACGCTTGCTCAATTGATGAGAGCAATTGCCCTTTACATGATGATAGCCATTGTCCCTAATGCTTGCACCTTTGATAAGAGCAATTGTCACTTACATGATGAGATGCCGTTTCCCTAAGGCCTACGTTTATGAGGCATTTGTCCCTTACAAGATAAGACCGTTGTCCGCTAAAAGGCTCACTTGTTGAGAGCAATTGTACCTTACTTTATGGGAGCTGTTGTCCCTAAACCCTTGCTCACTTGATGAGAGCAATTGTCGTTTACATGATGATAGCCATTGTCCCTAATGTTTGCACCTTTGATAAGAGCAATTGTCACTTACATGATGAGATCTATTGTCCCTAAAGGCTAACTTTATGAGGGCAATTTGTCCCTTACATGATAAGAGCCGTTGTCCCTAAAGGCTCACTTGTTGAGAGCAATTGTACCTTACTTTATGGGAGCCGTTGTCCCTAACCGCTTGCTCACTTGATGAGAGCAATTGCCGTTTACCTGATGATAGCCATTGTCCCTAATACTTGCACCTTTGATAAGAGCAATTGTCACTTACATGATGAGATCCGTTGTCCCTAAAGGCTAACTTTATGAGGGCAATTTGTACCTTACATGATAAGAGCCGTTGTCCTTAAAGGCTCACTTGTTAAGAGCAATTGTACCGTAATTTTTGGGAGTCGTTGCCCCTAAACGCTTGCTCACTTGAGGAGAGCAATTGCCCTTTACATGATGATAGCCATTGTCCCTAATGCTTGCACCTTTGATAAGAGACATGATGAGATCCGTTGTCCCTAAAGGCTAGCTTTATGAGGGCAATTTTTTTTTGGGTAAAAGAGTTAATTCACCCTTGTAAAATATATTATCCAAAACATTGAAGTACAAAGGACGAGAGGTGACTCCCTCGACTCAGTCCCCTTAGGACATTAAGACTCTCATATAAGAAGTGACACGCCATTCTTATAACTTACATATAAACTTACTTACCTACAATGAAGGAGGTACCAAAATCGCTCCATAGTAGTAGGTGTTTTAGTACTTCCAAACGTTTTTTTGGATAATATATTTTTACCGGGTGAATTAACACTTTTACCCCAAAAAAANNTACACCTTTCAGACCAAAGGTTAATGTAATTTACATGAAAGGTCCTCATGGCACGGACTAGGGTGAATAAACCCCAAGTATAGATCGAATGTGCAATAAATAAGAACACTTGCAAGATCCAGTCACACCTAATCAATCTAAAGAGTTTTTGAATAAGAACTCTAACAAAACTTAACTTCCAAGAATCAGCAGCAGCAACGAATGCACACAAATCATATAAAACGTAAACTTACACAAGATGAACTCGACTTCCACTCTCTCAAAACCCACGTACCAATTATGAACCACGAACTCACAACCATCATTACAAGAACTTCCAGCCCTCCATCAATACCCAACGAGGGTATACTTCCATTAACACAAACAACTCTAAAAGAGTTATACTTCCAATCGAACAAGAATATAACAATGAAGCTCCATCAACTCCTAAACCAACTGAATAAATAACTTAAACTCTAAAAAAGGTTAAGTATGTCGTTAAAGCTCAAACCACATCCAAACCCAAATAATCAGATGATATAACAATAAAAGATCCAAGATTAGAGCCGAATATATATAGGATTGTCAAAGTCGGTTCTAAATAAAACCAAAAACGATTTAGGGATATAAAGTAGTCGAATTTAAGGAAGATCCCTAAAAACGATCAAGGAAAAGAAGATAGTAACCGACTCCAATTCTCAACAATAATTCCAAACAAATCCTAAAATCAATGCAACAAAAGATGAGGAATTATGATCGTAAACAATGGAATTAGGATAAGGAGGAATGATTTAGATTAGGAGAACTTGGAAATCGATTGGCCAAAAAAGAACCCTAACAAGAACGATTCACAATCCAGCCAATCTTTTTTTTTTTGGGTAAAAGTGTTTATACACTCTGGCAAAATTCATTACACCAAAAACGTTAAGGTACAATAGGGTGAGGGTGATATCCCTCACCTCAATCCCTTAGGACACTTACAGACTCGAATATAAGAATGACACCCCATTCTTATAACTTACATAATAAAAACATACCACCGAACATGCACAACATGTGCAACTTACAATAAAATAAACCTACCAATAATGACAAAGTACTTAAAAAGTTACAATACTACTCAAGCAAAAACTTGAGCCTTCTATATCATTCTGGTGGTCCACTTTAACTTCCATGAAGAATCCATGTATATCCAAGCATTCTTCAACATAACATAGGGATTTGCACCCTAATTCCAAGCGATCCAGGAAAGAACCCATATCATAGAAGTGCAAACAACCATCCCACACTCATGGATCAACAAACTTGAATTCAGTTCACAAATTTCACACAACGGTTGGTGATAGACTCTAAAACCACGGATAGAGCAGCAAGCAAACTCGCTCCAAAGGTGTATGTTTAGATGCACAACCAAAACCAAGCAGAATAACCAAAGAATAAAAGAAAGCCAGTGCACTACCACAATGGAAACTTCAATCCAACATCACAACTTACATAGTAGCAGCTTCTCATCGTCAACAATAGCATGCATAATTCGGCTCAATGGACAAGAACGCCAATAACCAAACGAACAATCCTAAATCCTTAGGAACCTGAATGGACACAACCAACCATTAGACCTGAACCAATCATCATGATAATCAAACCAACAGCAGCACCAATCATATGGAACAAGTCACAGCCAAACTTCAAACTTGACTACCTTCAAACTGACTATCATCTCTCTAAAACCCACTTATATCATACGCTCATCTGGACAAGAACAAAACTCGACAAACAACCACAAAACAAACCCTTTAAAAAAAAAGGTTACTTGCAATCGACTAAAGATAGTCACCGTGAAAAGCAGCAACAGTGAATGCCCAATCAATCTTATGCACACTAAATACGAAACCCAAGATAGGATATCGTCACGAGTGATAACCTTTAACCAAGAAATTGATTAAATTATGCGCATAAGGATGAGATCGGCCCTTAGTAAAGTATAATAGAAACCGACAAACAAGTCGATCCCACACTCCAAATCACAACCCACGTTGCACTATGTGATCAAATTAAATAACGTATGGGTGCAATATAAATCAACCAGTAGCGACAAAGAGAAAAGAATGGGCAATCAATAAAATAACAATTCCACCGACCCACTATAAACAATGGATCAGTAGGGAATATTATAATGATTGACCAACAAAGATATCCCCCAACCATGCATTAAACGACAAAGAATAGTGTACGTTCAAAGATTAGTTGGTAACCCTTTGTCGCAGCATACCATGGAGATTTCATTCATAAATATATAAGAAAAAATCTTCAGCCGCCATCCCTATTATATAAAAACGAACCCAATCAACGTATTGCATACCCAATAAAGAGTAGAGAGGACGTGACTAGGCAGTTTTATGGTCGGAAATTGATGAGGGGAGGCGGCCGGAAATCTCCATAGGGAGAGAGAGAATTAACCTTTGTTAACTTGATTCATAGTCGGTTCCTAAAATCGATTTTACATATATATGGGTCGATCCCCTTTTATTTCACTTTGTTTAATCAATTTGCTGGTTAACGATTATCACTCTATTCGATATCCAATTTAGGGTGTCGTTTTTAGTGTGCAGTAAAGGATTCTTGGGTTTTTAGATCGTTACCAGGTTTTTATTGGTGCGATTTGTTTCGGCCTTGGTCTTTGATTGTAGAACCTATTTGGTTTTCTATATGGTCGATTCTGGTTGGATTTGTTGTGGGTGCTGCTGCTAAACGCTATAATGAAACCTTTTTTAGGGTTTTGTTTATTTTTCATCAATGGTTTGTGATGATTATCTGCACGTATCTTCAAGGTATCCCGTTTAGGAGTGGTTTGTTGGCTGTGAGTTCTTTATCAGATGGATGTTGTGTATACGTGGGTTATGGGCGAGATGTAAGTCTTGTTTGGATGTTCGCTGCATCATTGTTGGATCATGCTGCTATTTTACTTGTTTCTATTATGCCTACGATCCATGTTTGATGTGGTTATGGAGGTTGTTGATGGAAGTTAAGTTTGTGGGGGCTCTTGTTCAAAACCCCATGCATACCATGCCATGCACTTTCATTAATTTTCTGTTGATTATGGCTGGGTGGATCGATCTAAGTTCTATGGTTTGATGTTTCTTGTGGATCGATGCTGAATTGTGTGTTGGAAGTTAGGGTTTTGACCCTATGCTAGTGCCTATGTTGTTCTAGTTCTTACATTCGCCTGGAGCTTTGCAATACTATTCGGATTGCATAAGGCCCTCTTTTCGTGATGAGTGATTTATCATGGCTGCTGTGGGAATGGAAATCATGGGGTGTAAGTTGTTGGGTTGTTGCGCATTGGTGCTACAAGATCATGAAGGTTTTGTTTGTGGTGTTCTTGATACTACAAACAGATGATATGTTGAAGATCGCTTGGATGTTCATAAGTGGATCTTCATGGAAGTTAAGATGGACCACCATAGTGGTATAGAAGGCTCAAGTACTTTTCTTGAGTAGTATTGTAATTTTTATGTACTTTGTCATTATTGGTAGGTTCATTTTATTGTAAGTTATAGGAATGATGTGTCATTCTTATATTCGTGTCTGTAAGTGTCCTAAGGGACTGAGGCGAGGGAAGTCACTCTCGTCCTTTGTACTTAAACATTTTTTTGGATAATATATTTTACCGGGGTGAATTAACCCTTTTACCCAAAAAAAAGCATTAGGGACAATGGCTATCATCATGTAAAGGGCAATTGCTCTCATCAAGTGAGCAAGCGTTTAGGGAGAATGGCTCCTATAAAGTAAGGTACAATTGCTCACAACAAGTGAGCCTTTAGGGACAACGGCTCTTATCATGTAAAGGACAAATTGCCCTCATAAAGTTAGCCTTTAGGGACAACAGATCTCATCATGTAAGTGACAATTGCTCTTATCAAGTGTGCAAGCATTAGGGACAACGGCTATCATCATGTAAAGGGCAATTGCTCTCATCAAGTGAGCAAGCGTTTAGGGACAACGGCTCCCATAAAGTAAGGTACAATTGCTCTCAACAAGTGAGCCTTTAGGGACAACGGCTCTTATCATGTAAGGGACAAATTGCCCTCATAAATTTAGCCTTTAGGGACAACGGATCTCATCATGTAAGTGACAATTTCTCTTATCAAGTCTGCAAGTATTACGGACAACAGCTGTAATCATGTAAAGGGCAAACGCTTTCATCAATTGAGCAAGCGTTTAGGGACAACGGCTCCCCTAAATTAAGGTACAATTGCTCTCAACAAGTGAGCCTTAGGGACAACGGCTCTTATCATATAAGGGACAAATTGCCCTCATAAATTTAGCCTTTAGGTACAACGGATCTCATCATGTAAGTGACAATTGCTCTTATCAAGTGTGCAAGCATTAGGGACAACGGCTATAATCATGTAAAGGGCAAAAGCTCTCATCAAGTGAGCAAGCGTTTAGGGACAACGGCTCCCATAAAGTAAGGTACAATTGCTCTCAACAAGTGAGCCTTTAGGGACAACGGCTCTTATCATGTAAGTTACAAATTGCCCTCATAAAGTTTTTTTGGGTAAAAGGGTTAATTCACCCTGGTAAAATATATTATCCATAAAACGTTGAAGTATAAAGGACGAGGGTGACTCCCTCGACTCAGTCCCTTAGGACACTTACAGACACAAATATAAGAATGACAAAACATTCTTATAACTTACCAGTAACCACTATATAAGAGTGACAAGCCACACTTATAACAAATAATAGAACATAAAACTACAACGCCTAATAAACATAACAAGTTAACTGCTTCAAGTAGACACACTTGATTCTTCAAAAGACGTCATAGAGCTCTAACTTCCAATTAACCAACCCTCAAGGACCTCTTGATCAGATTAATGTCCAAGAAGGCTCTTCAAATCTTCAACGATGCAGACGCAATAATGGTAGGACACACCAAACAACTACACCAACTCCATTGATCCCAACAGGACCAAACCAACACTACAACACGATCCAATACCTCATCTACTACAAGTTTCAAGGAATGAAACTCTAGTTAAGAATGAAATCCAGTGTATCTTTATCAGTCATAGACGAAACATAGGGTAATCCGACCCTAACTTACAATAGCCATCATAGAACTTCAATCGACTTCCATGTGATCTAGAACAGCACCCAAATCAAAGGACACATCACGATCACCACTTCTAAACAAAGACAGAAAATCAGCATGACTGATCCATAGCCTCCATTACATTCAAACAAACTTCCAAACGCATCCACAAGAGGAAAAGCATAATAGTAGAATCAGTACTGCCAATAATCCCATGATTGCGTACCACAAATACTACTCCATTGGTGGTTTACAGCAACAAACCATACCAGTAGTAAACATCAATAGGGTTTCGACCCTAACTTACATAGAAAAACATCCCAACCCAGCAGGTCTGTGAAACGATCTGATTGCTAGGGTTTAAGATAACCCAAGCTTAACAGTACATCGATCAACAGCATCAACAGAACACAATCCCTCCAATCGAACCAATAATAAGCCCTCATAAAGTTAGCCTTTAGGGACAACGGATCTCATCATGTAAGTGACACTGGCTCTTATCAAGTGTGCAAGCATTAGGGACAACGGCTATAATCATGTAAAGAGCAAATGCTCTCATCAAGTGAGCAAGCGTTTAGGGACAACGACTCCCATAAAGTATGGTACAATTGCTCTCAACAAGTGAGCCTTTAGGGACAACGGCTCTTATCATGTAAGGGACAAATTGCCCTCATAAAGTTAGCCTTTAGGGACAACGAATCTCATTCTGTAAGTGAAAATTGCTCTTATCAAGTGTGCAAGTATTAGGGACACCAGCTATAATCATGTAAAGGGCAAATGCTCTCATCAAGTGAGCAAGCATTTAGGGACAACGGCTCCCATATAGTAAGGTATAATCGCTCACAACAAGTGTGCCTTTAGGGACAACGGCTCTTATCATGTAAGGGACAAATTGCCCTCATAAAGTTAGCCTTTAGGGACAACGAATCTCATCATGTAAGTGACAATTGCTCTTATCAAATGTGCAAGCATTAGGGACAACGGCTATCATCATGTAAAGAGCAATTGCTCTCAAAAAGTGAGCAAGCGTTTAGGAACAACGGCTCCCAAAAAGTAAGGCACAATTGCTCTCAAGAAGTGAGCCTTTAGGGACAACGGCTCTTATCATGTAAGGGACAAGTTGCCCTCAAAAAGTTAGCCTTTAGGAACAACGCATCTCATCATGTAAGTGACAATTGCTCTTATCAAGTGTGCAAGCATTAGGGACAACGGCTATCATCATGTAAAGGGCAATTGCTCTCATCAAGTGAGCAAGCGTTTAGGGACAACGGCTCCCATAAAGTAAGGTACAATTGCTCTCAACAAGTGAGCCTTTAGGGACAACGGCTCTTATCATGTAATGGACAAATTGCCCTCATAAATTCAGCCTTTAGGGACAACGAATCTCATCATGTAAGTGACAATTACTCTTATCAAGTGTGCAAGCATTAGGGACAACGGCTATAATCATGTAAAGGGCAAATGCTCTCATCAAGTGAGCAAGCGTTTAGCGACAACGGCTCCCATAAAGTATGGCGGTCCACCTACTTCCATGAAGAATACTCTAACTTGCCCATTAAACCATCCTACCTACGACGAGTATTCAAGCGAATATCAAATTGATCACAAATTGCTTGCATTTTATCAGGTAGGACCACCTGATCATCATATCCGTCGTAGTAATCTTCCATATCATCCAGAAAACCTCCACCCTCCATCACCAAAACTTCATCAACTTCATCATCCGAGTCTTCTAAAACTGATAATGGATATTTATTATTACTTGTAGAAGCATTGAACGGCTCCCACAAACTTCCACTCGCACTTGGATCAGCAANTATCAGGTAGGACCACCTGATCATCATATCCGTCGTAGTAATCTTCCATATCATCCAGAAAACCTCCACCCTCCATCACCAAAACTTCATCAACTTCATCATCCGAGTCTTCTAAAACTGATAATGGATATTTATTATTACTTGTAGAAGCATTGAACGGCTCCCACAAACTTCCACTCGCACTTGGATCAGCAACCGAACTTGCAATATCATTAGGGCTGCTGGAAACCTCTTTATTAAGTTGAAATCAGAGTCATTCCCAATACTCTCCACGTTGGAGAAGTTAGGAGCTAGATCAAGTACCTTCTCAGCTTCCCACAATTTCTCCATATCACGTTTGTATTCACCAAGATTAATGTTATCTTTAAAATAGCCAAACTCATTAACAGATTGAAATAAATCATCATTATTACCCGAAGGAGGAGTAGAATTTGGGTGTTCATTAGGCTTGTCCTCCTTAGTAACTTGAATTGAATTCGGCTTAGAAACAGGCCTGTAAATGAAGGTAGACTTAGGCTTGAAGAACCTAGACCCTTGTTGTGATTTAGTACCCTTTTTTCCAGCCTTCTTAATGTGAACTTTCTCCTTAGCACTTACATGTTCTGAATCAGACCCCAAAACAACTTGACGTTTCAAAGCTTGACACATCCCCACCTCGTGGCTGAAAATCTTGCAGTGTGAGCAACGAGGAGGCCACCATTCATACTCAATATCAATGTATTCCGTATAGTGACCCTTCCCATTAGGCAGCGGTATATCAACTTCAACAAATTCCAAGATCTCATGAACAGCGGATAACTCAATAAGACATCGTGCATAAGAGTAACGACCCCAAGGGTTAGGGGACATAGCAGAAGTACCCTCATCCAATCGCATGAGTCTCCCCACTCGTNCACCATTCATACTCAATATCAATGTATTCCGTATAGTGACCCTTCCCATTAGGCAGCGGTATATCAACTTCAACAAATTCCAAGATCTCATGAACAGCGGATAACTCAATAAGACATCGTGCATAAGAGTAACGACCCCAAGGGTTAGGGGACATAGCAGAAGTACCCTCATCCAATCGCATGAGTCTCCCCACTCGTTCAGCAATCAACATAATACCAGTTTCCGAATACAGCAGGTAGCCTATGAAAACGCACCCATACGGGTACCTTAGTAATGACCCCCTTTTCCAATTTAGTATTCGCCACCGAATTATCTAAGAAGATTAGAGTTGATCTAATAAACCAAGGACCACCTTCTAGCAACTTAAGCAATCCTTCTTGTGACGAAAATTGGAAAAAAAAAACTACCCCGTAGTATAACACGTTGGAAACCAAACTTAGCCCAAGCATGCTTGACATAATCTTCCACCAAAGGAAACGCTAACCGTTGACCAATAAAATAACCGTATAACGTATTGGAAAACTTCTGACACATATCATGAACCACGGTAATTGGAATAATGACTTTAGCACCCAAATTAGTACACACACTTGTTGAACCAGAATCTTGTACCTTTGAGTTGTTTGCAATATTCGAAGTATCCACATCCGGTTTACTAGAATCAGCTCCAACAAGACTTTGAACATCATGTCGTGAAGGAGGATCTTTAAGAGTATCATCATGACCAGCCTTCCCAATCAAGACCCTATCATCACACGACTTCTCACAAGCAGCACTAGGGCTGCTATATGTGTTCATACCTTCATCAACTAGCATACTCTTACGATTAGTATCAATTGTCGTACCATCAGAACCCTTCGAACCAGAACTAACCTCATTGGGCAGCTTGTAACTACCCGTTTTACCCGACAAACCAGTACTCTTAAGGATTGACTTCAATGGGTTGTTCTCATTAACAATAACTTTACCATCTATGTTCTTAATCCGACCAGCCAATCCAGTCGTTGAAGAAGACTTCTTATTGTTCAAAAACCCCGATTCCATCTCTCTTTAACCCACATACAATTCACTTCCAGCAACAAATCAATCGCACTTACATTACCAACCAAAGATGCACACGTATAAACCAAAACCCAATAACAGGTTACTTGCAAGAGGAAGATAAGCCAAACCCTAACAAGAGTTTCGTTATGAATTATGTACCAAAACCAAATCAAATCAAAGCGCATAAATAAAAACGAAACCCTAAAGTTGGGAATCGATTAGACTTAAAGAACACGCTGCAATAAGAATAAATCGACCTTATATAATGAAAAGTCGATTAATAAACCGACTTTAGGAATTAAGTGATTCTAAGGTACGATTTAATGATAGGAGACACGATTTAAACCCTAAAAAATGATTTAAGCAGCTTTGAATTCGTTAGGGATAAACAATCGCATACAAAAGACGATTTAAGAAAACCCTAAAATTGAATCACCAAAACCAGAAAACAATGTGATTTAAGCAGCTCGAATGATAAGAATAATGAATTACACGAATGCGAATCCAATATAGTTAACAAAACGATGCAAAGAACACAAGACCTAATGATTAGATGAAAAAACAATTAGGATGTTAGGGTTTAAAAAAATCGCCAGAGAGGATGACTTTTTAGGGTTTTTTTTTCTCTCTTATCAAGTGTGCAAGCATTAGGGATAACGGCTATAATCATGTAAAGGGCAAATGCTCTCATCAAGTGAGCAAGCGTTTAAGGACAACGGCTCCCATAAAGTAAGGTACAATTGCTCTCAACAAGTGAGCCTTTAGGGACAACGGCTCTTATCATGTAAGCGACAAATTGCCATCATAAATTTAGCCTTTAGGGACAACGAATCTCATCATGTAAGTGACAATTACTCTTATCAAGTGTGCAAGCATTAGGGACAACGGCTATAATCATGTAAAGGGCAAATGCTCTCATCAAGTGAACTAAACTTCATGAGGGCAATTTGTCCCTTAAATGATAAGAGCGTTGCACCCTAATAGGCGTCACTGTTGAGAGCAATTGGTACATTACTTTGATGGAGCCGTTGTCTCTAACACGCTTGCTTCACTTGATGAGAGCAATTGCCCTTTACATGATGATAGTCGTTTTTTTTTGGGTAAAAGGGTTTATTCACACTGGTAAAATGCATTATCCAAAAACATGAAGTACAAAGGACGAAGGGTGATCCCTCGACTCAGTCCGCAAAGGACACTTTACAGACTCTCATATAAGAATGCACACATTCTTATAACTTACACAAATGAACCACCAATAATAACTAAAGTAAATTAAAAACATTACAAAACTACTCAAAAATAATCTTTGAGTCTTC
>LBNU01016946.1:54752-65535 GCA_014162995.1 Artemisia annua | reverse complement strand
TTAGCCTTTAGGGACAATGGATCTCATAATGTAAGTGACAATTGCTCTTATCAAGTGTGCAAGCATAAGGGACAACGACTTTCATCATGTAAAGGGCAATTACTCTCATCAAGTGAGCAAGCGTTTAGGGACAACGGCAACCATAAAGTAATGTTCAACTGCTCTCAACAAGTGAGCCTTTAGGGACAACAGCTCGTTTCATGGAAGGGACAAATTGGCCTCATAAAGTTAGCCTTTAGGAACAACAGATCTTATCATGAAAGTGACAATTGCTCTTATCAAGTGTGCAAGCATTAGGGACCCTTTAGGGACAACGCCTCTTATCATGTAAGGGACAAATTGCCCTCATAAAGTTAGCCTTTATGGACAACGGATCTTATCATGTAAGTGACAATTGCTCTTATCAAGTGTGCAAGCATTAGGGATAACGGCTATAATCATATAAAGGGCAAATGCTCTCATCAAGTGAGCAAGCGTTTAAGGACAACGGCTCCCATAAAGTAAGGTACAATTGCTCTCAACAAGTGAGCCTTTAGGGACAACGGCTCTTATCATGTAAGGGACAATTACTCTTATCAAGTGTGCAAACATTAGGGACAACGGCTATAATAATGTAAAGGGCAAATGCTCTCATCAAGTGAGCAAGCGTTTAGCGAAAACGGCTCCCATAAAGTAAGGTACAATTGCTCTCAACAAGTGAGCCATTAGGGACAACGGCTCTTATCATGTAAGGGACAAATTGCCCTCATAAATTTTGCCTTTAGGGACAACGGATCTCATCATGTAAGTGACAATTGCTCTTATCAAGTGTGCAAGCATTAGGGACAACGGCTATCATCATGTAAAGGGCAATTGCTCTCATCAAGTGAGCAAGCGTTTAGGGACAACGGCTCCCATAAAGTAAGGTACAATTGCTCTCAACAAGTGAGCCTTTAGGGACAACGGCTCTTATCATGTAAGGGACAAATTGCCCTCATAAAGTTAGCCTTTAGGGACAACGGATCTCATCATGTAAGTGACAATTGCTCTTATCAAGTGTGCAAGCATTAGGGACAACGGCTATCATCATGTAAAGGGCAATTGCTCTCATCAAGTGAGCAAGCGTTTAGGGACAACGGCTCCCATAAAGTAAGGTACAATTGCTCTCAACAAGTGAGCCTTTAGGGACAACGGCTCTTATCATGTAAGGGACAAACTGCCCTCATAAAGTTAGCCTTTAGGGACAACGGATCTCATCATGTAAGTGACAATTGCTCTTATCGAAGGTGCAAGCATTAGGGACAATGGCTATCATCATGTAAAGGGGAATTGCTCTCAGCAAATGAGCAAGAGTTTAGGAACAACGGCTCCCAAAAAGTAAGGTACTTTTTTTTTTGGGTAAAAGGGTTAATTCACCCCGGCAAAATACATTACACCAAAAAGCGTTGAAGTACATAGGATGAGGGCGGACGCCCCTCATCTCAGTCCCTTAGGACACTTACAGACTCTTATATAAGAATGGCACGCCATTCTTATAACTTACAATAAAATGAACCAACAAAACAATGACACAAGTACATAAAAATTAACATTACTACTCAAGAAAATACTTGAGCCTTCAATATCACTCTTTGTGGTCCACTTTAACATCCATGAAGAATCCATGTAAACCAAGCATTCTTCAACATAACAAAGGGATTTGCACCCTAACTCCATGCGATCCAGGAAAGAACTCAAAACATAGAAGTGCAAAAACCATTCCACTAAGAGAAAGCCAGCACACTACCATAATAGCAACATCAATCCGGCATCACAACTTCCCTAGTAGCAACTTCTGTCCATCAACACATGGCAATCAAAAAAAGCCATCAAAATCCAGCTCAATGGACAAGAACACCACTAACCATACGATTTTCCTAAATCATTAGGAACATGCAGCATATACCAAACAGAAGACCACGTAATAAACCATTCAGCAACAGATTTTCATTGGTAATGATACACTAGGGTTTTTGAATAAGTTGCCCAAAAACTTAACTTACAATAGATAATCAACCGCACCCTTCCACAACTGAAACCAAACGAATTAGCAGCAGCAGCAAAGAGTACCACGTTAAACATCCATGAAGAATCCTTGTAAACCAAGCGTTCTTCAACATAACAAAGGGTTTTGCACCCTAACTTCCACGCGATCCAGGAAAAAACTCAAATCATAGAAGTGCAAACAACCATTCCTTACTGACGGATCATCAAACTTGAATTCAGTTCACAAATTCCACACAACGATTGGTGAGAGACTCTAAAACCACGGATAGAGCAGCAAGCAAGCTTGCTCCAAAAGTGTATGTTTAGATGCAAAACCAAAACCAAGCAGAATAACCAACGAATAAAAGAAGGCCAATGCACTACCACAATGGAAACTTCAATCCAACATCACAACTTACATAGTAGCAGCTTCTAACCATCAAGAATTGGTAGCATAATTCAGCTCAATGGACACAAACGCCACTAACCAACCGAACAATCCTAAGTCCTTAGGAACATACAATAGGTTCACCCCCTAACCCTAACTTAACCATAAATGATCCACAACATGATACGCAATAGCAGTAGGATCAATCAAACCAATAATAGGGTTTTAGAATAAGATCCCTACAAACTTAACTTCCATCTCTCCAAAAACCACGTTCATGCACAAACCTCATGATAAGAAACTCAATCGTACAATAAAGCCTTTATACGAACAGCGTACGAACATACCAACATCAAATCAATACCCAAAAGAATAGGGTATCAATAAGCCATAAAACGCCATAACCCATCGAATGTAAAAACCAGTTAGGTTTCATAATCGTTAAGAACAAATCCACCAAAAATCAAAACCTCAACTACCGTCCAAAAATCGAAACCCTAAAAAGAGAATCGATTAGAATGAAAACTACGAGCAGCGAGAAGATAAATCGATTCTTAAATAGATCAAAGCCAGTTAGAAACCGACTATATACATATAGCATTAGAAGATCGATTTACAAACCCCCAAAGGCGGTTAAATCCCTAATAATAAGACCGACTTATTATAATCAAAACAATAGGGATGATAGAAAACCCAAGAGGCGATTCTAAACCCTAAAAAACGATTATTAGGGTTAGATCTGAATTATACGATTGAAACTTAGGGTTTCCAGCCAATAATGAGAAGAAATCCGATAAGATGAAACAAAACAGCGTTGCCAACCACCCTAATGAGAATCACTAATCCCAAACACGTATTGCATACCCTAGAACAGGATAGAAAGGACGATTTGGAATAGAATTTGGCCGGAGAAAATTTTTAGGGTGGCGGCCGGATTTCTCCAAAGGGAGAGAACGTTTGTGGTTAATTGGTGGAAGATTATGTCAAGCATTGCCCTCATAAAGTTAGTCTTTAGGAACAACGTATCTCATCAAGTAAGTAACAATTGCTCTTATCAAGTGTGCAAGCATTAGGGACAACGGCTCCCATAAAGTAATGTACAATTGCTCTCAACAAGTGAGCCTTTAGGGACAACGGCTCTTATCATGTAAGGGACAAATTGCCCTCATAAAGTTAGCCTTTAGGGACAACGGATCTCATCATGTAAGTGACAATTGCTCTTATCAAGTGTGCAAGCATTAGGGACAACGGCTATCATCATGTAAAGGGCAATTGCTCTCATCAAGTGAGCAAGCGTTTAGGGACAATGGCACCGATAAAGTAATGTTCAATTGCTCTCAACAAGTGAGCCTTTAGGGACAACAGCTCGTTTCATGGAAGGGACAAATTGGCCTCATAAAGTTAGCCTTTAGGAACAACGGATCTTATCATGAAAGTGACAATTGCTCTTATCAAGTGTGCAAGCATTAGGGACCCTTTAGGGACAACGCCTCTTATCATGTAAGGGACAAATTGCCCTCATAAAGTTAGCCTTTAGGGACAACAGATCTCATCATGTAAGTGACCATTGCTCTTATCAAGTGTGCAAGCATTAGGGACAACGGCTATCATCATGTAAAGGTCAATTGCTCTCATCAAGTGAGCAAGCTTTTAGGGACAGCGGCTCCCATTAAGTAAGGTACAATTTTTTTGGTTAAAGGGGAGTAATCCTGCACCCTGGTAAATATATTAACCAAAACGTTTAAGTACAATGGATATGGGTGAATCCCATATCTCAGCCCGTTACATAGGCAAAAAGCTTACATAACAAGATTCTTCCTATTTTCTAAACAAGAAAACACACCATTACTCACATGACAACCTAAGACACAACGAAATAAAACTACTTCCTACGACCTTGAAGCCTAATGCCATACATGGCATTAAAAGCATCCAAATTCCCTGGAAGATCATAAACCTGGTTCGCATAGTCATCGTAATCATAGTCATCATAAGCAGCTTCCAACTCTTGTCCACCACCAAACAGATTAGCAGACTCATCAAATGGGTTAGCAACCACCTCATCTTTAGAATCCGAATCCACGATCTCTCCCACCTTAGAAAAAGGATTAACCCTCTTAGTAGAAGAGGTGGAAGGAATAGAAGAGACACCAGTTGTAGGAGCCACAACCGACTCCTTCTCTTTTAAATCACTCACAAGAGGATCTTGTGAAACAATACCTATCTTAATAGACTCATCCTCATTAACTTCCATTGTATTGCCTGTCTTAGTAGTCTCATCCGCAGTAACTTCCATTGTACCACCAGCATCCACATCCTTGTTGTTGTCATTAGACGGAATACCAAAAGCATCCGTATCATCCATATTAAGAGCAGCAAACTGATTAGATGTAGAAATATTCGTTCCACTCGTACTAGGCACATCAGAAGCCTTCTTCTTAGTGCCATCCACCTTCTTAGGTTCAGGAAGAGTCTTTTTGGGTTGATACTAAAACTGCTTACCCACAACAGGTTTAGTAAACCCTCCTTTACCCTGAGTTTTAGAACCACCTTGCTTACCTTTCTTTTTATTATTGACAGTCATGAAACCATCATTAACAGGCTTAGTAGGTTGAACTGGAGGTGCAACAACTTTAGGACAATCAATCAGAGTATGACCAAAGATCTTACAGTTATCACACCGAGGTGGTTTCCACTCGTACTCAACCCGTATCTTCTCAATAGTCGAACCCGAACCATCAAGTAATGGTATCTCAACAGTGAGGCTATCCCGAAGCACCTCATCTGACTTCACTTCTATCATGCATCTAGCAAAACTACTACGGCCCCACGATTCCTTGCACATTTGGCTTGTAAAAGCATCTAACCTTTTGGGCGTGCCAATCAGTGTGGCTAGAAGACTGAGGCCATCATCAGAAAACATAGCAAGGGGAACATCATGGAACTTGACCCACACCGGGATGTTAGTCAAATCCTCTTTAAGTAGATTTGTGTTCAAATTCCATGGTTTAAGAATAATAGGAACATTTCTGATCAACCAAGGACCGTTTTCAAGCACATCATCAACACCTTTCTTCGAAGTGAACTTAAAGAAGAAGAACCCCTTTGCATTCATCATTACCTTTTGCACACCAAACTTTGCCCATGCATTGCGTACATAGTAATCAACAACAGGAAACGCAAGGCGTTGACCAAGGAAGTAACCGTAGAGAGTATTCTCAAACCTCGTGTTCACCTCTTCCACTACTTTCATTGGAACTGAAAGGTCAACATCATCCTTCTTTTTACTACACTCCAACCTCCTAAAATTAGACACGTGTTTCAGAGGTTCATTAGAAGTAGCACCCGCGTAAGAAACCGACTTCACACCAATACCATTAGTAGTATCAACCTTGGGAGCATTAGGACCAGAAGTTGCACTCTTATTCATATTCACATTAGTCCCAAACTTCTGGGTTTGCATAGCAACACTAAAACTCGAAGGAGGAGTACGTGTTATATTAACTTCATTAGCAACAATCTCACGTTGAATGTTATTCATGGCTTCATCAAAGTTCTTATGCGCATTAGCTATCAATTGTTCCACATTAGGCTGTTTAGAGCCCTTAGAAGACGAATCAGAATCAGGTGTAGCATGAAGCTGCTCCACATCATCTAACACAACCTTATCATTGTCCTTACTTACGTTATCAGCCCCATGTGACTCATTAACAACATTACCAAGTGAAACCGGCTTCACTTGGTTTGTTAGTTGCTCCATCTTAGCTTCACGTGGTACTTGAGACCCCAATTCGTTAACATCATGACCAATAGCCACATTACCACTTAAATTAACCTCATTAACCCTAGAAGATTGATGAAGATTAGTAACACCGGCGTTACCATCTCCTTTAGTATTAACATTAGCATGTAGAGTAGAGGAGCTTGGTACTTGCAACGAATCCCCATAACCATCACGACTACCAGTTGTAACCTTGTTAACATTCAATTCGCTATTACTTTGAGGTTTAACGATCCTCAAAGATTGCCTAGGCTGAGATACATCAGCGTTCCCAGCTTCACCTTGCTTCAAACGTTGCATTCGAGCAGCCAAATCATCAACATTAACACTTGGAACATTAGCATCCTTCTTAGTATTGAAAAACCCTTTATTCATCTCTCAAAACCCACGACCAGCAGTAACATAAATAGATCGACCAATTGGAAAACCCTAACTAAAAAGTTAGGATTTCAAGCGAACACCACCACAAATCTCTAACCAGCACCCATAATAATCGACATAATAATGATATAATTGATTCAATGAGGATTATATATGTTGCAAACCGACTTAGGATCAAGTAAAATAAAGCAGCGATTACAAATCCCTAATGTCGGTTTCAAAAGAAAAAAACGATTATATAAACCCTAAAAAACGATTAAACAATAATCCAAAGAACAAGTGAATTAAGCAACGAATTTGATAAGCTTAATGATTAACACAAATGGTTGATCAGTTAAACTTAGAAATCGAAACAAAAAACACAAGATTCTGGTGGGTAATTGGAAAAACGATGAAGGTGAGTAAGGGTTTAGGAAAATCGCCACTACAATTGCTCTCAACAAGTGAGAGACAACGCCTCTTATCATGTATGGGACAAATTGCCCTCATAAAGTTAGCTTTTAGGGACAACGGATCTCATCATGTAAGTGACCATTGCTCTTATCAAGGTACAATTGCTCTCAACAAGTGAGCCTTAGGGACAACGGCTCTTATCATATAAGGGAAAATTGCCCTCATAAATTTAGCCTTTAGGGACAACGGATCTCATCATGTAAGTGACAATTGCTCTTATCAAGTGTGCAAGCATTAGGGACAACGGCTATCATCATGTACAGGGCAATTGCTCTAATCAAGTGAGCATGCGTATAGGTAGAATGGCACCCATAAATTAAGGTGCAATTGCTCTCAACAAGTGAGCCTTTAGGGACAACGGCTCTTATCATGTAAGGGACAAATTGCCCTCATAAAGTTAGCCTTTAGGGACAACGGATCTCATCATGTAAGTGACAATTGCTCTTATCAAGTGTGCAAGCATTAGGGACAACGGCTATCATCATGTAAAGGGCAATTGCTCTCATCAAGTGAGCAAGCGTTTAGGGACAACGGCTCCCATAAAGTAAGGTACAATTGCTCTCAACAAGTGAGCCTTTAGGGACAACGGCTCTTATCATGTAAGGGACAAATTGCCCTCATAAAGTTAGCCTTTAGGGACAACGGATCTCATCATGTAAGTGACAATTGCTCTTATCAAGTGTGCAAGCATTAGGGACAACGGCTATCATCATGTAAAGGGCAATTGCTCTCATCAAGTGAGCAAGCGTTTAGGGACAACGGCTCCCATAAAGTAAGGTACAATTGCTCTCAACAAGTGAGCCTTTAGGGACAACGGCTCTTATCATGTAAGGGACAAATTGCCCTCATAAAGTTAGCCTTTAGGGACAACGGATCTCATCATGTAAGTGACAATTGCTCTTATCAAGTGTGCAAGCATTAGGGACAACGGCTATCATCATGTAAAGGGCAATTGCTCTCATCAAGTGAGCAAGCGTTTAGGGACAACGGCTCCCATAAAGTAAGGTACAATTGCTCTCAACAAGTGAGCCTTTAGGGACAACGGCTCTTATCATGTAAGGGACAAATTGCCCTCATAAAGTTAGCCTTTAGGGACAATGGATCTCATCATGTAAGTGACAATTGCACTTATCAAGTGTGCAAGCATTAGGGACAACGGCTATAATCATGTACAGGGCAATTACTCTCATCAAGTGAGCAAGCATTTAGGGACAACGGCTCCCATATAGTAAGGTACAATCGCTCTCAACAAGTGTGCCTTTAGGGACAACGACTCTTATCACGTAAGGGACCAATTGCCCTCATAAAGTTAGCCTTTAGGGACAACGGATCTCATCATGTAAGTGAAAATTGCTCTTATCAATTGTGCAAGCATTAGGGACAACGGCTATCATCATGTAAAGGGCAATTGCTCTCATCAAGTGAGCAAGTGTTTAGGGACAACGGCTCCCATAAAGTAAGGTACAATTGCTCTCAACAAGTGAGCCTTTAGGGACAATGGCTTTTATCATGTAAGGGACAAATTGCCCTCATAAAGTTAGCCTTTAGGGACAACGGATCTCATCATTTAAGTGACAATTGCTCTTATCAAGTGTGCAAGCATTAGGGACAACGGCTATCATAAAGTAAGGTACAATTGCTCTCAACAAGTGAGCCTTTAGGGACAACGGCTCTTATCATGTAAGGGACAAATTGCCCTCATAAAGTTAGCCTTTAGGGACAATGGATCTCATCATGTCAGTGACAATTGCTCTTATCAAGTGTGCAAGCATTAGGGACAACGGCTATCATCATGTAAAGGGAAATTGCTCTCATCAAGTGAGCAAGCGTTTAGGGACAATGGCACCGATAAAGTAATGTTCAATTGCTCTCAACAAGTGGGCCTTTAGGGACAACAGCTCGTTTCATGGAAGGGACAAATTGGCCTCATAAAGTTAGCCTGTAGGAACAACGGATCTTATCATGAAAGTGACAATTGCTCTTATCAAGTGTGCAAGCATTAGGGACCCTTTAGGGACAACGCCTCTTATCATGTAAGGGACAAATTGCCCTCATAAAGTTAGCCTTTAGGGACAACAGATCTCATCATGTAAGTGACCATTGCTCTTATCAAGTGGGCAAGCATTAGGGACAACGACTATCATCATGTAAAAGTCAATTGCTCTTATCAAGTGAGCAAGCTTTTAGGGACAACGGCTCCCATTAAGTAAGGTACAATTGCTCTCAACAAGTGAGAGACAACGCCTCTTATCATGTATGGGACAAATTGCCCTCATAAAGTTAGCCTTTAGGGACAACGGATCTCATCATGTAAGTGACCATTGCTTTTATCAAGGTACAATTGCTCTCAACAAGTGAGCCTTAGGGACAACGGCTCTTATCATAATAGGGACAAATTGCCCTCACATGATGACAATTGCTCTTATCAAGTGTGNGCAAGCATTAGGGACAACGGCTATCATCATGTAAAGGGCAATTGCTCTAATCAAGTGAGCAAGCGTATAGGTAGAATGGCTCCCATAAATTAAGGTGCAATTGCTCTCAACAAGTGAGCCTTTAGGGACAACGGCTCTTATCATGTAAGGGACAAATTGCCCTCATAAAGTTAGCGTTTAGGGACAATGGATCTCATTATGTAAGCCTTTTAGGGACAATGGATCTCATCATGTAAGTGACAATTGCTCTTATCAAGTGTGCAAGCATTAGGGACAACGGCTATCATCATGTAAAGGGCAATTGACTTCCATGAAGTAAGGAACAATTGCTCTCAACAAGTGAGCCTTTAGGGACAACGGCTCTTATCATGTGAGGGACAAATTGCCCTCATAAAGTTAGCCTTTAGGGACAACGGATCTTATCATGTAAGTGACAATTGCTCTTATCAAGTATGCAAGCATTTGGGATAACGGCTATAATCATGTAAAGGGCAAATGCTCTCATCAAGTGAGCAAGCGTTTAAGGACAACGGCTCCCATAAAGTAAGGTATAATTCCTCTCAACAAGTGAGCCTTTAGGAACAACGAATCTTATCATGTAAAGGACAAATTGCCCTCATAAAGTTAGCCTTTAGGGACAATGGATCTCATCATGTAAGTGACAATTGCTCTTATCAAGTGTGCAAGCATTAGGGACAACGGCTATAATCATATTAAGGGCAATTACTCTCATCAAGTGAGCAAACGTTTAGGGACAACGGCTCCCATATAGTAAGGTACAATCGCTCTCAACAAGTGTGCCTTTAGGGACAACGGCTCTTATCACGTAAGGGACAAATTGCCCTCATAAAGTTAGCCTTTAGGGACAACGGATCTCATCATGTAAGTGACAATCGCTCATGTAAGTGACAATCGCTCTTATCAAGTGTGCAAGCATTAGGGACAACGACTATCATCATGTAAAGGGCAATTGCTCTCATAAAGTGAGCAAGCGTTTAGGGACAACGGCTCCCAAAAAGTAAGGTACAATTGCTCTCAACAAGTGAGCCTTTAGGGACAATGGCTCTTATAATGTAAGGGACAAATTTCCCTCATAAAGTTAGTCTTTAGGAACAACGTATCTCATCAAGTAAGTGACAATTGCTCTTATCAAGTGTGCAAGCATTAGGGACAGTATAATTGTTAAGAATGCCTAAAACCCTAAAATTCTCTCCCTACTAGGGGCGATTTCCGAATCCCTAACCCCCCTTATTTTTTCAATCGTTTTTCGCTTAATTCATCCATTGATCATGTTTTCCATCACTGATTTGATTTATTATTAGATTAGTTTATGGTATTACT
>LBNU01016946.1:11438-28386 GCA_014162995.1 Artemisia annua | reverse complement strand
TTATGGACTTCGGATTCTTGGTTTTCAAGATGGTGCTTTTCAAGAGGGCGCTTTTCAAGATGGTTCTTTGCTATTGCTGGTTGGAAGATGGATAGTCATGGGATTCATGATTCTTCTTGGTTTTATTCCTAGTTAGTTGATTTTAATGTCTAGATAGATTTGTTGTGCTATTGGCCTGTCTTTAGCACAACCGATTTGTGTGTAGTGGTTGTTCAAGCTTAGCTTGAGGTTAATGTGGTACTTCCGCCACATTCCATTGTACTTAAAACGTTTTGTGTGATTAATATATTTTACCAGGGTGAAACCCTTTTACCCAAAAAAAAAAAAAAAAAAAAATCGCCAGAGAGAGATAACTTTTAGGGTTTTGATTAAACAATTCAAGCGTAGTACTTGAGCCTTCTATATCACTATTTTGGTCCACTCTAACTTCCATGAAGAATCCCCGAATGAACATCCAAACATTCTTCAACATATCATCTATTTGTAGTTTCAAAGAAACCACAAACAAAACCAACATGATCTTCAACATATCATCCAAGCAGCATGAAGCAGTCACAGAAGACCCATCTGCTGGAACATTAAGCAACGATCATAGGGTATTAAGAACCCAAAATTTCAAAGTATCCCCATGACAAGTGACACTAACTTACAATCATGAGTATAGGTAAAAAACAACAGCCATAGATGAAGATAACAAACCAGCTGCAAACGGACCTATTAACACATGAATAACCATAGGGTGTTGGAAACCCTAACAATCATGCAGCCCCAACGAACATGCAACATCCATGCCATGATCACCCCTTCAAACAGCCACGTAAATCCATAATAGAATGAGAAGGCCACCATGCAAAAAATCAGATCCAATAACATGAAATCATGTACGCGAACAAGATCAAACCACAACAAATCACATTATTTAATCAATCTTTGGTTAAAGGGTTTATGCTTAAATGATCCCAATCTTTGGGTTTGTGTTTTATGCGCTCAAGTTAAGTTCTGCTGCTGGTGCTAATTGGCAAACTCAACTCGTTTAGAGTTTTGTTTATCTTTCTCTTGCAAGTAACCGTGTTAGGGTTTTGGTTATTATAGGTGCAATTGGTTTTGATTGCTGTAAATCGTTGTTGCAAGTCTTTTGTGTAGTCAGTGGGTATTGGAGAGATGGAATCGGGGTTCTTGAATAAAGGGAAGTCTGCTTCAACTAAAGGGTTGGCTGCTAGGATAAAGAATATTGATGGTAACGTTATTGTTAATGAGAACCAGCCGTTGAAGTCAATCCTTAAGCGTACAGGTTTGTCGGGTAAAATGGGGAGTTTTAAGCTTCCTAATGAGGATGGTGCTAGTTCAATGGGATCTGCTGGTACTAATCAATTGAGTACGCTGGTTGAGGGGGTTAATAACACATGTAGCAGCCCCATTGCTGCTTGTGTGACACTGTGTGCTGATGGGGTCTTGCTTGGGAATTCTGGCCATGTTACATTCGAAGCTCCACCATCACAACAACATGTTCTAAGTCTTGTTGAAACGGATCTTAGTAAACCTAACGTGGATACCTCGATTATTGATACAAACGTTAAGGTACAAGATTCTGCTTCAACGAGTGTGAGTACTAATTTGGGTGCTAAAGTCGTTATTCCAATTACCGTGGTTGAAGATATGTGTCAGAAATTTACTAATACGTTACACGGTTATTTTATTGGTCAACGGTTAGCGTTTCCTTTGGTGGAAGATTATGTCAAGCATGCTTGGGCTAAGTTTGGTTTCCAACGTGTTATACTAAGGGGTAGTTTTTTCTTTTTCCAGTTTTCGTCACAAGAAGGATTGCGTAAGGTGCTAGAAGGTGGTCCTTGGTTTATTAGATCAACTCCAATCTTCTTAGATAATTGGGTGGCGAATACTAAATTGGAAAAGGGGGTCATTACTAGGGTACCCGTTTGGGTGCGTTTTCATAGGCTGCCTGCTGTTGTGTATTCGGAAACTGGTATTAGGTTGATTGCTGAACGAGTGGGGCGACTCATGCGAATGGATGAGGGTACTTCTGCTATGTGCATTAACCCTTGGGGTCGTAACTCTTATGCACGATGTCTCATTGAGTTATCCGCTGTTCATGATCTACTGGAATTTGTTGAAGTTGATATACCGCTGCCTAATGGGAAGGGTCACTATACTGAATACATTGATATTGAGTATGAATGGTGGCCTCCTCGTTGCTCACATTGCAAGATTTTTAGCCATGAGGTGGGGATGTGTCAAGCTTTGAAACGTCAAGTTGTTTTGGGGTCTGATTATGAACATGTAAGTGCTAAGGAGAAAGTTCACATTAAGAAGGCTGGGAAAAAGGGTACTATATCACAACAAGGGTCTAGGTTTTTCAAACCTAAGTCTAATTTCATTTACAGGCCTGTTTCTAAGCCGAGTTCTAATCAAGGTACTAAGGAGGACAAGCCTAATGAACACTTAAACTCTGCTCCTCCTTCGGGTAATAATGATGATTTATCTTAACCTGTTAACGAGTTTGGCTATTTTAAAGATAACATTAATCTTGATGAACTCAAAAAGTGATATGGAGAAAGTATGGGAAGCTGAGAAGGTACTTGATCTAGCTTCTACTTTCCCTAACGGGGAGGGTGATGGGAATTGTTCCGATTTGCAACTTAATAAAGACGTTTCCAACAGCCCTATTACTACTACAAGTTCGGTTGGTGATCCAAGTGCGAGTGGAAGTTTGTGGGAGCAATTTAATGCTTCTACAAGTAATAATAAATCTCCATTATCAGGTCCGGAAGACTCGGATGATGAAGTTGATGAAGTTTTGGTGATGGAAAGTGGAGGCCTTATGGATGATATGGAAGATTACTACGACGGATATGATGATCAGGTGGTCCTACCTGATAAACTGCAAGCAATTTGTGATCAATTTGATATTCGCTTGAATACTCGTCGTAGGTAAGTTGGGTTATTGGGCAAGTTGGAGTATTCTTCATGGAAGTAGGTGGACCGCCATAGTGACTCAGAAGGCTAAAGATTTCTTGAGTAGTTTTGTAATGTTTTATTTACTTTTGTTATTATTGGTTGATTCACTTGTGTAACTTATAAGAATGGTGTGTCATTCTTATATTAGCGTCTGTAAGTGTCCTTGGACTGAGATGATGGATATACCCTCATCCTTTGTACTTCAATGTTTTTTGGCGTAATATATTTTACCGGGGTGAATTAACCCTTTTACCCAAAAAAAAGACAAATTGCCCTCATAAAGTTAGCCTTTAGAGACAACGAATTTCATCAAGTAAGTGACAATTGCTCTTATCAAGTGTGCAAGTATTACGGACAACAGCTATAATCATGTAAAGGACAAATGCTCTCATCAAGTGAGCAAGGTTTTAGGGACAACGACTCCCCTAAAGTAAGGGACAATTGCTCTTATCAAGTGTGCAAGCTAACGGCTATCATCATGTAAAGGGCAATTGCTCTAATCAAGTGAGCAAGCGTTTAGGGAGAATGGCTCCCATAAATTAAGGTGCAATTGCTCTCAACAAGTGAGCCTACAGGGACAACGGCTCTTATCATGTAAGGGACAAATTGCCCTCATAAAGTTAGCCTTTAGAGACAACGGATCTCATCATCTAAGTGACAATTGCTTTTATCAAGTGTGCAAGCATTAGGGACAACGGATATAATCATGTAAAGGGTAAATGCTCTCACCAAATGAGCAAGCGTTTAGGGACAACGGCTCCCATAAAGTAAGGTACAATTGCTCTCAACAAGTGAGCCTTTAGGGACAACGGCTCTTATCATGTAAGGGACAAATTGCCCTCATAAAGTTAGCCTTTAGGGACAACGGATCTCATCATGTAAGTGACAATTGCTCTTATCAAGTGTGCAAGCATTAGGGACAACGGCTATCATCATGTAAAGGGCAATTGCTCTCATCAAGTGAGCAAGCGTTTAGGGACAACGGCTCCCATAAAGTAAGGTACAATTGCTCTCAACAAGTGAGCCTTTAGGGACAACGGCTCTTATCATGTAAGGGACAAATTGCCCTCATAAAGTTAGCCTTTAGGGACAACGGATCTCATCATGTAAGTGACAATTGCTCTTATCAAGTGTGCAAGCATTAGGGACAACGGCTATCATCATGTAAAGGGCAATTGCTCTCATCAAGTGAGCAAGCGTTTAGGGACAACGGCTCCCATAAAGTAAGGTACAATTGCTCTCAACAAGTGAGCCTTTAGGGACAACGGCTCTTATCATGTAAGGGACAAATTGCCCTCATAAAGTTAGCCTTTAGGGACAACGGATCTCATCATGTAAGTGACAATTGCTCTTATCAAGTGTGCAAGCATTAGGGACAACGGCTATCATCATGTAAAGGGCAATTGCTCTCATCAAGTGAGCAAGCGTTTAGGGACAACGGCTCCCATAAAGTAAGGTACAATTGCTCTCAACAAGTGAGCCTTTAGGGACAACGGCTCTTATCATGTAAGGGACAAATTGCCCTCATAAAGTTAGCCTTTAGGGACAACGGATCTCATCATGTAAGTGACAATTGCTCTTATCAAGTGTGCAAGCATTAGGGACAACGGCTATCATCATGTAAAGGGCAATTGCTCTCATCAAGTGAGCAAGCGTTTAGGGACAACGGCTCCCATAAAGTAAGGTACAATTGCTCTCAACAAGTGAGCCTTTAGGGACAACGGCTCTTATCATGTAAGGGACAAATTGCCCTCATAAAGTTAGCCTTTAGGGACAACGGATCTCATCATGTAAGTGACAATTGCTCTTATCAAGTGTGCAAGCATTAGGGACAACGGCTATCATCATGTAAAGGGCAATTGCTCTCATCAAGTGAGCAAGCGTTTAGGGACAACGGCTCCCATAAAGTAAGGTACAATTGCTCTCAACAAGTGAGCCTTTAGGGACAACGGCTCTTATCATGTAAGGGACAAATTGCCCTCATAAAGTTAGCCTTTAGGGACAACGGATCTCATCATGTAAGTGACAATTGCTCTTATCAAGTGTGCAAGCATTAGGGACAACGGCTATCATCATGTAAAGGGCAATTGCTCTCATCAAGTGAGCAAGCGTTTAGGGACAACGGCTCCCATAAAGTAAGGTACAATTGCTCTCAACAAGTGAGCCTTTAGGGACAACGGCTCTTATCATGTAAGGGACAAATTGCCCTCATAAAGTTAGCCTTTAGGGACAACGGATCTCATCATGTAAGTGACAATTGCTCTTATCAAGTGTGCAAGCATTAGGGACAACGGCTATCATCATGTAAAGGGCAATTGCTCTCATCAAGTGAGCAAGCGTTTAGGGACAACGGCTCCCATAAAGTAAGGTACAATTGCTCTCAAAAAGTGAGCCTTTAGGGACAACGGCTCTTATCATGTAAGGGACAAATTGCCCTCATAAAGTTAGCCTTTAGGGACAACGGATCTCATCATGTAAGTGACAATTGCTCTTATCAAGTGTGCAAGCATTAGGGACAACGGCTATCATCATGTAAAGGGCAATTGCTCTCATCAAGTGAGCAAGCGTTTAGGGACAACGGCTCCCATAAAGTAAGGTACAATTGCTCTCAACAAGTGAGCCTTTAGGGACAACGGCTCTTATCATGTAAGGGACAAATTGCCCTCATAAAGTTAGCCTTTAGGGACAACGGATCTCATCATGTAAGTGACAATTGCTCTTATCAAGTGTGCAAGCATTAGGGACAACGGCTATCATCATGTAAAGGGCAATTGCTCTCATCAAGTGAGCAAGCGTTTAGGGACAACGGCTCCCATAAAGTAAGGTACAATTGCTCTCAACAAGTGAGCCTTTAGGGACAACGGCTCTTATCATGTAAGGGACAAATTGCCCTCATAAAGTTAGCCTTTAGGGACAACGGATCTCATCATGTAAGTGACAATTGCTCTTATCAAGTGTGCAAGCATTAGGGACAACGGCTATCATCATGTAAAGGGCAATTGCTCTCATCAAGTGAGCAAGCGTTTAGGGACAACGGCTCCCATAAAGTAAGGTACAATTGCTCTCAACAAGTGAGCCTTTAGGGACAACGGCTCTTATCATGTAAGGGACAAATTGCCCTCATAAAGTTAGCCTTTAGGGACAACGGATCTCATCATGTAAGTGACAATTGCTCTTATCAAGTGTGCAAGCATTAGGGACAACGGCTATCATCATGTAAAGGGCAATTGCTCTCATCAAGTGAGCAAGCGTTTAGGGACAACGGCTCCCATAAAGTAAGGTACAATTGCTCTCAACAAGTGAGCCTTTAGGGACAACGGCTCTTATCATGTAAGGGACAAATTGCCCTCATAAAGTTAGCCTTTAGGGACAACGGATCTCATCATGTAAGTGACAATTGCTCTTATCAAGTGTGCAAGCATTAGGGACAACGGCTATCATCATGTAAAGGGCAATTGCTCTCATCAAGTGAGCAAGCGTTTAGGGACAACGGCTCCCATAAAGTAAGGTACAATTGCTCTCAACAAGTGAGCCTTTAGGGACAACGGCTCTTATCATGTAAGGGACAAATTGCCCTCATAAAGTTAGCCTTTAGGGACAACGGATCTCATCATGTAAGTGACAATTGCTCTTATCAAGTGTGCAAGCATTAGGGACAACGGCTATCATCATGTAAAGGGCAATTGCTCTCATCAAGTGAGCAAGCGTTTAGGGACAACGGCTCCCATAAAGTAAGGTACAATTGCTCTCAACAAGTGAGCCTTTAGGGACAACGGCTCTTATCATGTAAGGGACAAATTGCCCTCATAAAGTTAGCCTTTAGGGACAACGGATCTCATCATGTAAGTGACAATTGCTCTTATCAAGTGTGCAAGCATTAGGGACAACGGCTATCATCATGTAAAGGGCAATTGCTCTCATCAAGTGAGCAAGCGTTTAGGGACAACGGCTCCCATAAAGTAAGGTACAATTGCTCTCAACAAGTGAGCCTTTAGGGACAACGGCTCTTATCATGTGAGGGACAAATTGCCCTCATAAAGTTAGCCTTTAGGGACAACGGATCTTATCATGTAAGTGACAATTGCTATTATCAAGTGTACAAGCATTAGGGATAACGGCTATAATCATGTAAAGGGCAAATGCTCTCATCAAGTGAGCAAGCGTTTAAGGACAACGGCTCCCATAAAGTAAGGTACAATTGCTCTCAACAAGTGAGCCTTTAGGGACAACGACTCTTATCATGTAATGGACAAATTGCCCTCATAAATTTAGCCTTTAGGGACAACAAATCTCATCATGTAAGTGACAATTACTCTTATCAAGTGTGTAAGCATTAGGGACAACGGCTATAATCATGTATAGGGCAACTGCTCTCATCAAGTGAGCAAGCGTTTAGCGACAACGGCTCCCATAAGGTAAGGTACAATTGCTCTCAACAAGTGAGCCATTAGGGACAACGGCTCTTATCATGTAAGGGAAAAATTGCCCTCATAAATTTAGCCTTTAGGGACAACGGATCTCATCATGTAAGTGACAATTGCTCTTATCAAGTGTGCAAGCATTAGGGACAACGGCTATCATCATGTAAAGGGCAATTGCTCTCATCAAGTGAGCAAGCGTTTAGGGACAACGGCTCCCATAAAGTAAGGTACAATTGCTCTCAACAAGTGAGCCTTTAGGGACAACGGCTCTTATCATGTAAGGGACAAATTGCCCTCATAAAGTTAGCCTTTAGGGACAACGGATCTCATCATGTAAGTGACAATTGCTCTTATCAAGTGTGCAAGCATTAGGGACAACGGCTATCATCATGTAAAGGGCAATTGCTCTCATCAAGTGAGCAAGCGTTTAGGGACAACGGCTCCCATAAAGTAAGGTACAATTGCTCTCAACAAGTGAGCCTTTAGGGACAACGGCTCTTATCATGTAAGGGACAAATTGCCCTCATAAAGTTAGCCTTTAGGGACAACGGATCTCATCATGTAAGTGACAATTGCTCTTATCAAGTGTGCAAGCATTAGGGACAACGGCTATCATCATGTAAAGGGCAATTGCTCTCATCAAGTGAGCAAGCGTTTAGGGACAACGGCTCCCATAAAGTAAGGTACAATTGCTCTCAACAAGTGAGCCTTTAGGGACAACGGCTCTTATCATGTAAGGGACAAATTGCCCTCATAAAGTTAGCCTTTAGGGACAACGGATCTCATCATGTAAGTGACAATTGCTCTTATCAAGTGTGCAAGCATTAGGGACAACGGCTATCATCATGTAAAGGGCAATTGCTCTCATCAAGTGAGCAAGCGTTTAGGGACAACGGCTCCCATAAAGTAAGGTACAATTGCTCTCAACAAGTGAGCCTTTAGGGACAACGGCTCTTATCATGTAAGGGACAAATTGCCCTCATAAAGTTAGCCTTTAGGGACAACGGATCTCATCATGTAAGTGACAATTGCTCTTATCAAGTGTGCAAGCATTAGGGACAACGGCTATCATCATGTAAAGGGCAATTGCTCTCATCAAGTGAGCAAGCGTTTAGGGACAACGGCTCCCATAAAGTAAGGTACAATTGCTCTCAACAAGTGAGCCTTTAGGGACAATGGCTCTTATCATGTAAGGGACAAATTGCCCTCATAAAGTTAGTCTTTAGGAACAACGTATCTCATCAAGTAAGTGACAATTGCTCTTATCAAGTGTGCAAGCATTAAGGACAACGGCTCTCCCATAAAGTAAGGTACAATTGCTCTCAACAAATGAGCCTTTAGGGACAACGGCTCTTATCAAGTAAGGGACAAATTGCCCTCATAAAGTTAGCCTTTAGGGACAATGATCTCATCATGTAAGTGACAATTGCTCTTATCAAGTGTGCAAGCATTAGGGACAACGGCTATCATTATGTCAAGGGCAATTGACTTCCATAAAGTAAGGTACAATTGCTCTCAACAAGTGAGCCTTTAGGGACAACGGCTCTTATCATGTGAGGGACAAATTGCCCTCATAAAGTTAGCCTTTAGGGACAACGGATCTTATCATGTAAGTGACAATTGCTATTATCAAGTGTACAAGCATTAGGAATAACGGCTATAATCATGTAAAGGGCAAATGCTCTCATCAAGTGAGCAAGCATTTAAGGACAACGGCTCCCATAAAGTAAGGTACAATTGCTCTCAACAAGTGAGCCTTTAGGGACAACGACTCTTATCATGTAATGGACAAATTGCCCTCATAAATTTAGCCTTTAGGGACAACAAATCTCATCATGTAAGTGATAATTACTCTTATCAAGTGTGTAAGCATTAGGGACAACGGCTATAATCATGTATAGGGCAACTGCTCTCATCAAGTGAGCAAGCGTTTAGCGACAACGGCTCCCATAAAGTAAGGTACAATTGCTATCAACAAGTGAGCCATTAGGGACAACGGCTCTTATTATGTAAGGGAAAAATTGCCCTCATAAATTTAGCCTTTAGGGACAACGGATCTCATCATGTAAGTGACAATTGCTCTTATCAAGTGTGCAAGCATTAAGGACAACGGCTCTCCCATAAAGTAAGGTACAATTGCTCTCAACAAGTGAGCCTTTAGGGACAACGGCTCTTATCAAGTAAGGGACAAATTGCCCTCATAAAGTTAGCCTTTAGGGACAATGATCTCATCATGTAAGTGACAATTGCTCTTATCAAGTGTGCAAGCATTAGAGACAACGGCTATCATCATGAAAAGGGCAATTGCTCTCATCAAGTGAGCAAGCGTTTACGTACATCGGCACCCATAAAGTAATGTTCAATTGCTCTCAACAAGTGAGCCTTTAGGGACAACAGCTCGTTTCATGGAACGGACAAATTGGCCTCATAAAGTTAGCCTTTAGGAACAACGGATCTTATCATTAAAGTGACAATTGCTCTTATCAAGTGTGCAAGCATTAGGGACAACGGCTCCTATAAAGTAAGGTACAATTGCTCTCAAGAAGTGAGCCTTTAAGGACAACGGCTCTTATCATGTAAGGGACAAACTACCCTCATAAATTTAGCCTTTAGGGACAATGGATCTCATCATGTAAGTGACAATTGCTATTATCAAGTTTGCGAGCATTAGGGACAACGGCTATCATCATGTAAAGGGCAATAGCTCTTATCAAGTGAGTAAGCGTTTAGAGACAACGGCTCCCATAAAGTAAGGTACAATTGCTCTCAACAAGTGAGCGTTTAAAGTTAGCCTTTAGGGACAACGGATCTCATCATGTAAGAGACAATTGCTCTTATCAAGTGTGCAAGCATTAGGGACAACGGCTATCATCATGTAAAGTGCTAATGCTCTCATCAAGTGAGCAAGCGTTTAGGGACAACGGCTACCATAAAGTAAGGTACAATTGCTCTCAACAAGTGAGCCTTTAATGACAACGGCTCCTTTCATGTAAGGGACAAGTTGCCCTCATAAAGTTAGCCTTTAGAGACAACGAATCTCATCAAGTAAGTGACAATTGCTGTTATCAAGTGTGCAAGTATTACGGACAACAGCTATAATCATGTAAAGGGCAAATGCTCTCATCAAGTGAGCAAGGTTTTAGGGACAACGGCTCCCCTAAAGTAAGGTACAATTGCTCTCAACAAGTGAGCCTTAGGATCAACGGCTCTTATCATATAAGGGACAAATTGCCCTCATAAATATAGCCTTTAGTGACAACGAATCTCATCATGTAATGTGACAATTGCTCTTATCAAGTGTGCAAGCTAACGGCTATCATCATGTAAAGGGCAATTGCTCTAATCAAGTGAGCAAGCGTTTAGGGAGAATGGCTCCCATAAATTAAGGTGCAATTGCTCTCAACAAGTGAGCCTTTAGGGACAATGGCTCTTATCATGTAAGGGATCAATTGCCCTCATAAAGTTAGCCTTTAGAGACAACGGATCTCATCATCTAAGTGACAATTGCTTTTATCAAATGAGCTAGCGTTTAGGGACAACGGCTCCCATAAAGTAAGGTACCATTGCTCTCAACAAGTGAGCCTTTAGGGACAACGGCTCTTATCATGTAAGTTACAAATTGTCCTCATCAAGTTAGCCTTTAGGGACAACGGATCTCATCATGTAAGTGACAATGGCTCTTATCAAGTGTGCAAGCATTAAGGACAACGGCTATAATCATGTAAAGGGCAAATGCTCTCATCAAGTGAGCAAGCGCTTAAGGACAACGGCTCCCGTAAGGTAAGGTACAATTGGTCTCAACAAGTGAGCCCTTAGGGACAACGGCTCTTATCCTGTGAGGGACAAATTGCCCTCATAAAGTTAGCCTTTAGGGACAACGGATCTTATCATGTAAGTGACAATTGCTCTTATCAAGTGTGCAAGCATTAGGGACAACGACTATAATCATGTAAAGGGCTATTACTCTCATCAAGTGAGCAAGCGTTTAGGGACAACGGCTCCCATATAGTAAGGTACAATCGCTCTCAACAAGTGTGCCTTTAGGGACAACGGCTCTTATCACGTAAGGGACAAATTGGCCTCATAAAGTTAGCCTTTAGGGACAACGGATCTTATCATGTAAGTGACAATCGCTCTTATCAAGTGTGCAAGCATTAGGGACAACGGCTATCATCATGTAAAGGGCAATTGCTCTCATAAAGTGAGCAAGCGTTTAGGGACAACGGCTCCCAAAAAGTAAGGTGCAATTGCTCTCAACAAGTAAGCCTTTAGGGACAATGGCTCTTATCATGTAAGGGACAAATTGCCCTCATAAAGTTAGTCTTTAGGAACAACGTATCTCATCAAGTAAGTGACAATTGCTCTTATCAAGTGTGCAAGCATTAAGGACAACGGCTCTCCCATAAAGTAAGGTACAATTGCTCTCAACAAGTGAGCCTTTAGGGACAACGGCTCTTATCATGTAAGGGACAAATTGCCCTCATAAAGTTAGCCTTTAGGGACAACGGATCTCATCATGTAAGTGACAATTGCTCTTATCAAGTGTGCAAGCATTAGGGACAACGGCTATCATCATGTAAAGGGCAATTGCTCTCATCCAATGAGCAAGAGTTTAGGGACAACGGCTCCCATAAAGTAAGGTACAATTGCTCTCAACAAGTGAGCCTTTAGGGACAACGTCTCTTATCATGTAAGGGACAAATTGCCCTCATAAAGTTAGCCTTTAAGGACAATGGATCTCATCATGTAAGTGACAATTGCTCTTATCAAGTGTGCATGCATTAGTAATAACGGCTATCATCATGTAAAGGGAAATTGCTCTAATCAAGTGAGCAAGCGTTTAGGGAGAATGGTTCCCATAAATTAAGGTGCAATTTCTCTCAACAAGTGAGCCTTTAGGGACAACGGCTCTTATCATGTAAGGGACAAATTGCCCTAATAAAGTTAGCCTTTAGAGACAACGGATCTCATCATCTAAGTGACAATTGCTTTTATCAAGTGTGCAAGCATTAGGAACAACGGCTATAATCATGTAAAGGGCAAATGCTCTCATCAAGTGAGCAAGCGTTTAGGGACAACGGCTCCCATAAAGTAAGGTACAATTGCTCTCAACAAGTGAGCCTTTAGGGACAACGACTCTTATCATGTAAGTTACAATTACTCTTATCAAGTGTGCAAGCATTAGGGACAACGGCTATAATCATGTAAAGGGCAAATGCTGTCATCAAGTGAGCAAGCGTTTAGGGACAACGGCTCCCATAAAGTAAGGTACAATTGCTCTCAACAAGTGAGCCTTTAGGGACAACGGCTCTTATCATGTAAGTTACAAATTGCCCTCATCAAGTTAGCCTTTAGGGACAACGGATCTCATCATGTATGTGACAATGGCTCTTATCAAGTGTGCAAGCATTAAGGACAATGGCTATAATCATGTAAAGGGCAAATGCTCTCATCAAGTGAGAAAGCGTTTAGGGACAACGGCTCCCATAAGGTATGGACCACCTGATCAGTCATAGCAACCACATTCAAATCAACCGCATCCACATTCCATCCCAAGATGATACGAGAACCACTACTACAGAAATTACCATTAGAAGTCCAATCCCACCCTTTAAACACCCTCATGCATAACTCCTGAAGACAAGAATTAGACACATGCGATTCCAAAATAGCACAAATAGAAAGTTGATTTTCACCAATAACCTGACGAACCTCATTTTGTTTAGGGGATTGGTTCATTCCCCTTATATTCCATGAAGTGATACTATACATGAGGAACATCAACAGAGGAAGTGCTTGCTTCCTTACGATTACTAGCGTCCTTGCTTGGTTTTTCACACTCAATATATTCATCGACCTCATTATCACTATCACTATCCAATTCTTGAACACCTTTATCCCCTTGAGACGAATTATCCTCAAATCCCAAATCCGAACAGATCACATCATCATTAAGAGCTCCAAAAGAATTCTTAGTGGTTAAATCACTTAAATCATCATGAATAAACGTTTTAGGGGCTGGAACATCACTATATATCTTAGTAACCACGTAATTTTGACCAGCTTTCACATTAGGAACACTAACCTCCTTATTCGTACCATGAGCCTTAGAAGATATTAATACCATTACCCTTAGAAGAAGACGCTTCATCAGACCCCCCCTTTAGTTTTCGAAACCGGCTGCCAACGATAGTTAAATGTGACCTTTGGTTTCGCAAAATGAACTCCATCAATAACCTTCTCATGAGTTGACGCCTTACCTTTACCTTTACGCTTAGTAGCTTCTACAAAACCCTCTTCATCCACATTAGACTTCACACTAGCTTGTTTAACCTTCTTGGGGCATGCAACATCAGTATGGTCAAATATTTTGCACAAAGCACAACGAGGGGGCTGCCATTCATATTCAATATCAATTCGTTCCAACGAGTGACCTGAACCATTAGGAAACGGAATCGCCACAACCACATGATCCATTAACTCGTTAAGAGACGACACTTCAACAAGAGCACGAGCATATGAATTTCGACCCCAAGACTTAACACACATAGAACTTGTGTATGAATCCAACATGATAGGTTTCCCAATTTGAGTCGTAATCAAACTTAATCCAACCTCCAAATAAGCAACAATTGGCACATTATGTAACTTCAACCATACGGGGGCTAATGTTACCTCTTCCTTAGCAAGTGTAGTATTAGGCGTCCAAATGTTCAAAAAGATAGGAATGGAAAGAATTAACCACGGACCAGTCTATAGCACTTGATCCATACCATCCTTTAGAGACAACGGATCTCATCATCTAAGTGACCATTGCTCTTATCAAGTGTGCAAGCATTAGGGACAATGGCTATAATCATGTAAAGAGCAAATGCTCTCATCAAGTGAGCTAGCGTTTAGGGACAATGGCTCCCATAAAGTACTGTACAATTGCTCTCAACAAATGAGCCTTTAGTGACAACGGCTCTTTTCATGTAAGGGACAAATTGCCCTCATAAAGTTAGCCTTTAGAGACAACGAATCTCATCATGTAAGTGACAATTGCTCTTATCAAGTGTGCAAGCATTAGGGACAACGGCTATCATCATGTAAAAGGAAATTGCTCTCATCAAGTGAGCAAGCGTTTAGGGACAACGGCTCCCATAAAGTAAGGTACAATTGCTCTCAACAAGTGAGCCTTTAGGGACAACGGCTCTTATCATGTAAGGGACAAATTGCCCTCATAAAGTTAGCCTTTAGGGACAACGGATCTCATCATGTAAGTGACAATTGCTCTTATCAAGTGTGCAAGCATTAGGGACAACGGCTATCATCATGTAAAGGGCAATTGCTCTCATCAAGTGAGCAAGCGTTTAGGGACAACGGCTCCCATAAAGTAAGGTACAATTGCTCTCAACAAGTGAGCCTTTAGGGACAACGGCTCTTATCATGTAAGGGACAAATTGCCCTCATAAAGTTAGCCTTTAGGGACAACGGATCTCATCATGTAAGTGACAATTGCTCTTATCAAGTGTGCAAGCATTAGGGACAACGGCTATCATCATGTAAAGGGCAATTGCTCTCATCAAGTGAGCAAGCGTTTAGGGACAACGGCTCCCATAAAGTAAGGTACAATTGCTCTCAACAAGTGAGCCTTTAGGGACAACGGCTCTTATCATGTAAGGGACAAATTGCCCTCATAAAGTTAGCCTTTAGGGACAACGGATCTCATCATGTAAGTGACAATTGCTCTTATCAAGTGTGCAAGCATTAGGGACAACGGCTATCATCATGTAAAGGGCAATTGCTCTCATCAAGTGAGCAAGCGTTTAGGGACAACGGCTCCCATAAAGTAAGGTACAATTGCTCTCAACAAGTGAGCCTTTAGGGACAACGGCTCTTATCATGTAAGGGACAAATTGCCCTCATAAAGTTAGCCTTTAGGGACAACGGATCTCATCATGTAAGTGACAATTGCTCTTATCAAGTGTGCAAGCATTAGGGACAACGGCTATCATCATGTAAAGGGCAATTGCTCTCATCAAGTGAGCAAGCGTTTAGGGACAACGGCTCCCATAAAGTAAGGTACAATTGCTCTCAACAAGTGAGCCTTTAGGGACAACGGCTCTTATCATGTAAGGGACAAATTGCCCTCATAAAGTTAGCCTTTAGGGACAACGGATCTCATCATGTAAGTGACAATTGCTCTTATCAAGTGCGCAAGCATTAGGGACAACGGCTATCATCATGTAAAGGGCAATTGCTCTCATAAAGTGAGCAAGCGTTTAAGGACAATGGCTATCATCATGTAAAGGGCAATTGCTCTAATCAAGTGAGCAAGCGTTTAGGGAGAATGGCTCCCATAAATTAAGGTGTAATTGCTCTCAACAACTGAGCCTTTAGGGACAACGGCTCTTATCATGTAAGGGACAAATTGCCATCATAAAGTTAGCCTTTAGATACAACGGATCTCATCATCTAAGTGACAATTGCTTTTATCAAGTGTGCAAGCATTAGGGAAAACGACAATAATCATGTAAAGGGTAAATGCTCTCATCAAGTGAGCAAGCGTTTAGGGACAGCGGCTCCCATAAAGTAAGGTACAATTGCTCTCAACAAGTGATCCTTTAGGGACAACGGCTCTTATCATGTAAGTTTTTTTTGGGTAAAAGGGATGTTTCACCCTGGTAAAATATATTACATCAAAAACATTAAAGTACAAAGGATGAGGGTGACTCCCTCATCTCAGTCCCGTAGGACACTTACAGACTCTCCTATAGGAAATAAACATCATTCCTATAACTTACAATATAAGGGTGACAAGCCACACTTATAACTAATAATTGAACATTAAACTACAACGACTATAAGAGAAAATAAGTGCAAATCAAGTAGACTCTTGAATCTTCAAATCGTCATAGTAGTCCAAACTTCCATAATCATCTTCATAGTCCCACAAAGGTTCTTTTTTGAACCGACTTATTTACTGCCTATCTATAATCGGTTTTGGGTAATCAAGTGATTTAGAAGGCTCACTTGATTATAGATAGATTAGATCGGTTCAAGTGTTGTTCTTGAGTAGTATTGTCATGTTTTATGTACTTATGTCAATATTGGTAGGTGCATTTTATTGTAAGTTATAGGAATGGTGTGTCATTCTTATATTCGAGTCTGTAAGTGTCCTAAGGGACTAAGGTGAGGGATATCACCCTCATCCTATGTACCTCAACGTTTTTAGGTGTAATGAATTTTACCGGGGTGAATAAACCCTTTTACCCAAAAAAAAAGCATTAGGGACAACGGCTATCATCATATAAAGGGCAATTGCTCTCATCAAGTGAGCAAGCGTTTAGGGACAACGGCTCCCACAAAGTAAGGTACAATTGCTCTCAACAAGTGAGCCCTTAGGGACAACGGCTCTTATCATGGAAGGGACAAATTGCCCTCATAAAGTTAGCCTTTAGGGACAATGGATCTCATCATGTTAGTGACAATTGCTCTTATCAAGTGTGCTAGCATTTGGGACAACGGCTATCAGCATGTAAAGGGCAATTGCTCTCATCAAGTGAGCAAGC